>JACXSJ010001879.1:0-66291 GCA_014851325.1 Pentalonia nigronervosa | reverse complement strand
CCTATAGTAAGGATAAGACTGAGTTCACAACAGCAGTTTATAAAATTAACGGGTGCGAGTCAAAATACTTTTTTTCTTAACTATTATTCTCAATAATTTATCACTTTACACAATCAGAAAATCTAGGATACCGACCCGAAATTCCCAAAATAAACTCATCCTTCAAGCCATTTTGGTGTATTACACCCCCTGCACCCTCGCAAAACCGGCACTGTGTATAATGTATGATATTATGTACCTAGGTATATTGCGAATATGATATAACCACGTACCAGACTAACTCATTATGGGGTTAATTTTTTTGTTTTTTTTTTTTTTAATCGATTACCGAACGCTCTGCAGTTCAACAATATAATAAGTGATGGTAGATCGGTTCAAAATTAAATGAATACACAAATACAAAACATGAAAACCAAGAAAGTTTTGTCTAGACTTTATACAGTCGTTCAGTTTTGCGTACATTTTTGTGACTTTGTGTGTATATTGGTGTATATAGATATAATATAATCGTCGTGGATAACGCGTGTCCATTTATGCAGAGCTAATTAAACACGAAACGGTATTAATTATGGCTTTAACCAATAACCACCGTTACTCTGGCATCATCAAAAGATCTTATATTTTATATATACATGGTCCATCGAGTCTTTGAACTGCTGCTACCATTATCGGTGTATTTCATTTAATTTTACCATTGCTTATTTCGCGATAATTAGCGCTTGAGAAATTGTATATGAATAGGCACACCGTAGTCTTTTATGTTACTTAGGTGAAATTAGATGATTTTTTTTACACGCGCTTTCTTAAAACAAAAATATTAATTAAAATAATCGAGAAAGATTCTGTTTTACATTCCGTGGGAGAATAAATAAACGACGACAATAACAGTTTGCACAATACACGTGATAATAGCGCAGAAATAGTTTAGATCAGGTGGGACGGGATGGAAATGACACGAGCGAAACAAACGATATTTCAATTTGCATTAAACATTTTACTGCTAGTGAATAGAATGAAAAAAAATGGTTCTTGGGCGGAGAGAGAGGGATGTATGAGAAAACGAAAGGAGGGTTGGAAATGTTTTAATGAAAATTATTGCACTCCTTTCACAAATAAACCAACGGATTTTAAAAACTTACTCGGATTAAAATGTCGGCGATTCCAAATTAAAAAAAAAAAAAAGAGGTGATTGTATTTTCACGATGAACCTTCTTCCGCTGCAGACGGAAAGAATAAACGAATGGCGTGAGTCATATAACAATAGAAACACAAACAGTATTTAATTCATTACTTATAAAAGTTACATTAGTGGATGGGCAAAACGGAAGTTTGGATTTTATTGTAAATTCACTTAAAAATTATTAAAAAAAAACACAAGTGTATAAACTGTATACCGTTTATATATACGTACCTATGTAACTAACTAAAGTAACGAAACTAAGGTAAAATGCAATTTTTGACTTACTACAATAATAATATAGCATTCAATTAATATGAAAATTAAATAGTGTTGAAAAATATAAAACTATACTTGCACTCAAACGATAGGTGTACTGTTGTATACATGTTGCATGTTCTGTTTCTTTTACTCGAAATGTATTATTAATAATTCCAAATTTCCATTTGCACTGGCATTAAATAAATAAGGATATAACGTGGATACTATTATTGTACTATATTGAAATGATGAATAAAATAACTCGAAAAACTTGAAGACTCGATTTTTTTTTTATTCCTCTTGAAATTGACGTAACACTCGACGTATTATTATTAATATTAGTTAGGTATCTTGAAGCGATTTTTTATTCTCATCGAATAATCGTGACTCGACTGTATATATAAAATTTTAATAATAATGTTGTAATCTTAAACAGTCTTAACCACGGCTCATAACTTGTAGCATTTGCATATTTTTATTGAGTAGTCTTAGAGATACCTATGTGAGCTATACATTGTTTTCAGGAAACCACAAAGCTATGTACGAAAGTTTTTGTTGCATATTTTTGCATATTTCGAAGTTTAAATGCTATTTAGCTATTTTGTGTATTAAGCTCTATTTCAGTTCTTTTTAAGTGTCATTTTACTTTTTTTGTGTGTTTAGCACCATTCCAATATCTATAGCATTTTATATCATTTTTAGTATATATTTAAGCATTTATACGAATGTTTTAAAGAGCATATTGATTTAAATTCATATTAATTATAACTTGTAGCTCTAAAAAGGTTTATTATAACAAACTTTTTTAGAACTACAAGTTATGAAGCCTGGTCATAACAAATCAAATCCTCAAAATCTTACACCCAATATTAATATTATGCTTCATAATATTTCTACAATAGAAAGCATACGGTACAACGTCGGTTAATAAATCCAAATGACATTCATTTTAAATATATATGAATTTGAATCGTATGATAAATATTGAAACGTGAATTCCGTTAACGCGAAAGCAAGTAGCTATAGTATTTGGGAACAATATAATTTAGTCAAATATACCAAACCATGTGCGGACTGGTTCTGAAATATTATCATCATCTGTTTACATAATATTATTATACATATATTAGTTTTGAACTTTACTTGAAGGGAGTTAAGAAGAATATTACAATACCATTTAAATATTCATATGACTATGATATATAGACATAATATATTTTACACTGTCATTGATTTATTATGCCATTTATGGCATTTATTATTTGGATATTTTATGAATAATAACAGCTCACAGTAGGTAAGTATATTATACAAATAATAAATATAGGTATTAATATTATAATATAAGTATATTATTTATTTGTTTATTTTTACAAGGCCGCGGATTATAACAACGACTTTTATTTATATAATATATTTTTACATATTATAAATACTAAGCAACATACTTTCTCGATAAGATGAATTTAATTTTCATTGTATAATATATACCTGTAAATCAGCGTTTACTTGTCTTCTTATACTATTGTAAAATGAAAACTAATTTTATATAAAATATATAAGTAGTCATACTTATTTTTTTTTATATATATTAACATTAAGGCTTTAATTTTACAGATTATTGGCCTAGGGTTCGTTTAAATATTAAAATTAATTTTTACAGAGTTAGAAATAACATATGTTATTTACGAGTATTTATAATTATTTGTTTAAATCAATTTGTTTGAAGAATTTAAAAATATTGGTGGTGTTTTATTGAATGAGGGTTTCTTCGAGTGATGAAGGATTGTTGAGTAGGATACGTGTGGCTGCAAATTTGGGGCAGAGAATTATTATGTGTGCCATAGTAAGGGGGGCACTGCAAGTATCACACACTGGGCTGGGTTCCTTGATAATCAAATGTGAGTAAGATGGGAGTGGTTTATTCTGGCTCTGTTTATAATAATTTGTTCTCTCCTGAATGAGTTGTCTGGATATGCCCATTTGGTCACTGTTTTTTTGATGTTTCTTAGTTTATTACTGTCTGGAATAAAAACTCAATGGGATTGCTAAGTTTTTATGATCCGTTTCTGTGCTTCATTAATGAGATTTTTTGTTGGAATTTTAATGATAGTGAAGGTAGATGTGGATGAAACCGCTCGATAAGTAATTTCATCAGCTTTTTCGTCCCCTCGGATCTCTACGTGAGACGAGACCTACATAAATTTGATTTTGTTAATTAATAAAGAAATAAGTTCTTTGGTGAGCTGGACACTAGTTCGTTTTGTGAGTGTTGATCATGGAGTGAAATTAAGGCGTTGAGAGAGTCGCTTATTATGAGGGTTCATTTGAAGTTTGATGAAATTGTAGATTGGGCTGTCATATATCGCATAAGTTTCTGCTATGAAGATGCTGGTGAATGCCAAGAGTCCGAAAGTTTTGACTATGGGACCATCTACTATAGCAAAACCTGTTCCGTTTATACTTTATGATGCGTCTGTATAAATTAGTGTATGATTGGGATAATGGAGGTCAATTTATTCGAAGAAATGAGAGACAATTATCGAGTTTGCGATTGAGCATTTATTATACTTGAGAAGTTCTGTATTTATATTAGGAAACAATATCCAAAGCGCATGTGTGGGAATGGAAGTTTTGTTAGTTGGATCTATATTCAGACGGATATTTCTCTTTTATTCGGGTGTAGTATTCAAAGATCGAGGTGGGCATCTTTGCTTTAGTATTTTGAACGTTGAGGTGAAAGTTGGAGGCAGATATATAGCTTGACTGATTTAAAATCTAGATCATATATTTTATTGTATTAATACTATGAATGATTTGGAGTGGGGGTTCTCCAACGTTACACAATATGCTGTCTACTGGATTAGTTCTAAAAGCACCAGTGGTTAGTAGTCTGATTCCTTGATTATGAATAGGGTCAAGTAAGGAAAGTATCTTCCTTTTAGCAGTGCCATAAATGAAAGAGCCATAATTTACTAGAGAAAGTATTAATGACTTGTATACTAAGATGACGCTGTTCTAGTCTGATCACTATGTAAGATTTGATAATACTTTTATAATGTTCATTCTAACCATGCAACTAATCTTTAGTTTTTTATGTGAGTTTTCCATGATCATTTATGGTCAAAAACAAGTCCTTGAATGCGTAAATTATTTGAAAATCATAGTGAAGTCTTGTTTAAGATAATCTTAGGGTTAATGAGTTTTTTTTTTGTTGAATATGATGCCTTGTGTTTTGGAGGGAGAAAAAATGAAACCCGTTCTTGTGTTAATATGTTTAGCGACTCTTGTAAGAGTTGTGTAGAGCTTACTAAGTTTGTCCCACTGCAGTAGATGTTGCAATCATCTGCAAAGAGTTTATATTTGACGACGGAAGAGGGAAGATTGTTTCCGATATCGTTTATAACTACCAGGAATAGTGTGACGCTGAAGGCTGAACCTTGTAGAAGACCATTTTCGATGTAATGTAGATTGGATGTTGTGTTATGAATTTTTATTCTGAAAGAACGATTGGTTAAAAAATTTGTCAGAAACTTTATCACGTGGGGCCGTTAACATCCCATTTGATGAGAATAGATAATAGTTTGTCTCTCCAAACCATGTCATTTGTTATTTGTAAATCCAATGAGATTAGTATTAAATGTTGATTTCTTTTAAAAGCTATACAAATGTCAATGTGTAATGAAGAGGGACAGTCTTTATGGTAGAATGATTACGTCTGAAGTTGCATTGTTGGATAAAGATACGATTTGTCGATTCGAAGTACCAGCTAAGCCTGTTTATGATTTTTTCCAAGACTTTGCTCATAATTTTGATCAGAGGTATGGGCCTGTAGTTGTAGATTTGTTTTTTTTCTGGTTTAGGAATGGGGATTACAGTTACATTCTGTCATTAGTTTGGGAAAATTCCTTGTGACTATATTGAATTAAAGATCTGAAGTAGAGTCGTGAAACCTGTCTTAGGGAGGTTATAAATGAATGAATTAAAGATATTGCTAGGTCCTAGGCTTTTACTCTTGTTGTTTTGAAGGACTGAATGTAGTTCATCTAGGTTCAGGAGTTGGTTAAAACTATGTTCATTGAAAGAATGGTTGTCTTCAGGTAAAGATGAATTTGAGTTTTTGAAATCAGAGTATTTTGGTTACCATTGTTATTTTAAAAAAATCTGGTGTAGGGTGTGATTTATATCCTTTTAGCGTCTGAATTTTGTTCCATAAGGTTAAGGGATCGATTTTGTGATTGATAGAAAAAGTGAAATTTTTCCACGAAAGCGTTTTATTTATTTTGGTTACCTAGCTTCGGCTCTTGCTTTTTTGAGTAGTATGTGGTCTGTTGGGTTTTTTGTTTTTTTGAAATGGTATAAAGATTTTTTATGTTTTTTAATAGCCTTGCTGCAGTCATCATTCCACCAGGGTACCGTTTTGAGTTTGTTGTTTCTTAACTTTTATTCATTTACCGTGTTTGCTGCTTTGAGTATATTGTTAGAGAAATCGTTAACAATAGAATCTGTATGCTCTTGGGAGATATTCGTACTTAGGTCTATAGGACTTAAGGTCAGATCGTGTTCGATCAGTTTAAATTATTTGAGAGGAGGATCATATGAAGTGTTTTTATTTTAAATATGGATTTCTATAAACCAGTGGTCACTCTCACTATATGAAGTTAGGACTTGGCAATAAATTAAAAATACCAGGTTAAAAGAAGATAAGGTTAAGTCTATATCAGATAATGATCCGTTAAAACTATTATATCTGGTCGGTTCTCTGTTGTTTAATAATATAAGGCATTGTTCGTTTTCGATTATTTGTTCAATTATTTTACCACGGGAACCAGTGAGGTTACATCCTCAAGATGTATTTCGGCTGTTGAAGTCACCCATAATTATATAGGGTTTGGGCAGTTGGTCTATTATATTTTTCAAATCAGAGCTCATGAAAGGCGGTAATGTTTAGAATGTAAATGTTGCAAATGCAAATTTGTTTTTCAAGTTAAACTATCATCCCAATTGCTTCTAAATAGATTTAAATCATAACTTCTTTAGTTTCAATATTGTTATTGATGAATGTCGCCACTCCTTAACTAGTTCTATTTGTTACCGCTCGACTTTTATAGTATCCTAAAAAGTTTTTGAGATTTGAGTGATGGGAATTTTTAAGTTTGTTTCTTGGAAACAGAGTATATGTGGGCTGTAGTCATAAAAAACTAGGTTTATATCTATAGATCTTTTGAAAAATCCGATTGATGAGGTTTTTTTCTATGTGTTAACTCTTCCTGTAAAGAGAAGGCCTGAAATAATAAATTTGACATTCTTGTAAGGCGGGTCTTTGTTGAACGGTCGTTAATAATAAGTAGGATTTTTTCGATTAGATTGATTAATGTAAGCATATTTTTGTTGACTTCTTCGACCAACGCATAAATATTTAACGACTTGTTGGTGACATTTTCAAATATATATTTAAATTGGAGGTGATTGATTGGGAAGTTGTCGGTGTTTAAGAAGACATTTTCAGTACTGGTGGGTACTTCATTTGATTTTGTGGAAGATACGGACATAGTATATGCTTTGATTTTTTTTGGCAATTGAATCTGATTTCAATTTCGATCTGATCCAATTTCGAGGGATGAGAAATGAGTGTGTTAAGGGAAGGAACAGGGAGAAAAATTTTAAAATTACGTTTCAGACATGAGATGTTTATACTATGTAATTTGGGTTGGGTGATTGACTATTTTGAGGACGGAGGAGGTTGCAAAACAAAGATTTGATCATTGACTTCGATTTCCATTTCACTAGTTTCTTCTACCTGTTCTAGGACAACGCTATTAGGTTTATTTTCAAGGGGGGGGGGGCAAATTAGTTATAGTGTGATTTGTTATATCATCTAGTGTAGTTTGATCAGATAAGGAAATTGATTGCGACTTTAATTTTGCGTTTTGTTCTTCTATGGGGGGTGAATTTTGTATGGGCAAATTGTTGCAATGGGCTGAAGTTGGCCTGTTTATTCGCATAGATAGCATGTAAATGTATCATCTGTTAGGAATATTCTGTAGTCGTTATCTTCGAAGTGTAGAAGAAGAGATCCTGGTAGTTACCGATGTCCTCGTTATTTATGTGAGTTTGTCTTCAAAAACTAATTATGTGTGCCAAGTCATTAGATGCAAAGCCGACTTTAAGGAATGTAATTGGAGAGGTGGTATTGATGCCAGAATTAGTGAGCACGTCCGTTATGAGTGCGTGCGGGATAATAGGCGAGACTAATTGATGTTGATTTTAAGAACGATTTTTTTTTTTGTACCGAATTAGGCTTATTGCCCATTGTGAGTATACATGTGCTTATTGGTGATTAAAATAAATGTAAACTATGTACTAAAATATACATTACCAAACTCGATGTGCTGCGGAGTTCACAATATACTTACTGCTATTGGAAGCCAAACACTATGTAATGGTCGGCTGTTATACACATACAGGCATACGTATTATAATATAAGAATGAAATATTTATCATTATAAAAATTATATAATCTATAAACTCGGTACTTGTTTTATATTTAAAAATTCAAAATTCCCTATTCGTCTTGCATTCATCATGACGATTAACAAATCACAAGGACAATCCTTGAGTGTTTGTGATCTAAATTTAGAAAATGCGTGTTTTTCTCGTGGACAATTGTAGGTGGCATGTTCACTCATCAAATCATCTACTTTATTTGTTTTTGCATATGATAACAATACAAAAAATTTCGTATATTACAAGATACTTCGCTGAAGAGAATCAACCCATGCATCAAAATACATAGCTTCATCAAAGAAAATGTCATGCTGACCCACCATTGAAATACTTCATTTTGTACTTATATTAAATCTTTATTTTCTTTATATATATTATCCTAATTAACTGTTGAACTTAATACATTTTTTGTATTAATTTTATTACATTAATTAAAATTATTAATTAAATTTAGCTAAAAGGTATCATTATATTCCTTGACTGTTCAGCGGTACGAAGTTCACCGGGTCAGCAAGTTGTTATTATTAAATCCCATTAAGATCGTTTAAACCTTTATTGGTATAATAACGAATCTTTATTAATTTTTTTTTATAAAATAAAAAATTATAACAGTTTATTTAATTTTGGGAACAGAATTGGGAGCAATAATTATTAGAGTTCACAATGGTGCACACCTATATTACGAAACAAATATTTGTTGAATTTTCACAGTTACGTGATACCCAATTGATAATCAATCAATAGAAATAATAAAACTTCAGTTTTTTTTTTATTATTAGTAGAATAAAAACTTAGACTACTAAAGTCATTAGCCTATAAGTTATACAATTGCGTATATTACAAATTGTTTTATATTATTGATATAATTTAAGAGGTATATATAATATTTACATTAAAAGTTTTTTTTTTTTACAACATGTTTATAACATTGGTGAAATTGAAAAAATTAAAAATAGTATCTGTAGCCTTACTGTTTCGTGTTGGGTGGCTTAGGATGTGTTGTTCACCGTGGTAAATGGGGCAGTGGAGTATGAGATGTTCTATTGTAATTGGTACTTTACATTGATCAGCTGTTCTTTGTGGTTGAATAGATGAAGTCCATATAGTTAATGAAGACCATTTTGCATTTTCTTTGTAAATCATAATATCCATGTTAGCTAGACCTGAAAGCTGCAGCAAGATTCGGTAGATTTCTCTGAGACTAAGGATAATTAGATTTTAAAAAAGTTATGTTCATATAAAGAAGTCTTATAATTCATCATTTTGAATAAATAACGAGATACCGTATTGTATTATATACCTATCTATGCGATATAATACCATAATATACATATGTATTATAATATTATAGGTTACAACTAAATCATTAAAAATAAATAAGTAATTTAAATTTAATTTTATTATTGATACATTAAAAGATCGTACGCCTGATAGTCTGAGACTAATTCAAAAATTCCAGAATGTTCCGAATTAATACTAAAATTATTAATCACACAATAATGTAATAATAATTTACCTTGTTATCTGTAAACTAAATTGGTTTAACCAATAATTAACTTATAATAAAAAGTTGGTTACCCGCGCGTGTGTTTATATTGAATCGTCGATGTGATAATTTTAACAGAAATACAGTTTTAAAAATAATACTGTTCTTTTATTAGAAATATTATATTAAAACACAAGACCCGAGGTAATAAAAAACGAAATTATTAGATTATTAGTGAAAGGTGAAATTTCGTTGGGTTTGGTTAGGTGCACTTGCTAGCAATAGTTAAACGTTATTTGTTCAACTCGTTTTCACTCTGTTGACCATTTCGCTTTCAAACAGAAAATATTACATTTTTCAAAATGTTTCTTTGCCAAGACTCGCAGACTTTGTCTCGTTAGTTTTTATTAATTTTTGTATTCCAAAGACGTGTATACCTCGACCCTGTCATACAATATATTTTATTTTACATACTGGTCGCAAACAATTTTTCATAATTACACGAAATTCGTGTACTGATCATTTGTCATTAATGATGGTTCATAAACGCGATTTATGATTTATGAATATTTTGGTCGTTTGTATATTTACCATTTTATCATATTAATCGGTACCTAATTAATCAGCATATCAAATTTTTATAAATTAGTATAAACGTTAATATTAAACATTGAATACGAGTATATAAAAAAGGAATATTGACATTGGTTTTCAATTCTTTTCATAAAGCACGTATTTGCAAATATTAATAATCGTAATCATTTTCTGCTTAATATAATATAGTCAATAATAATATGTTTTGATTAAACTATTATACTAACTCTTGAGGCAATAAATAAAAATTTGTACCCTTTGTTTCAGTTAAGTCTTATAATCTGATCGAAGAAAATACGAGAATGTATCTAAATATTACTACCTATAATAAAGTAAATTAACACAGTTTTTTTTTTAATTATCAGCCTGGTATAGTACGCTTTGGCTCCATTAAAATATATTTAACACCCTGATAAAAACTTAAATTACGTCACTAAATATAATATTTTGATTATAAGAATCTAAATACTATTGCATACCAATAATAAAATTATTAAAATATTATTATTCTATGCTCACTTAACAGTTTATTTCATAAGAACACGTGCAACTAGTACTAATTAATTATCGATAATATATTATAGTTAGTAAATAATAATTTATGACACAAATATAGGAATCGGACTGTATAGCAATAAGGTTTCACAAAAATATTTCATATTTTAATGGCTACGAATTTCAGGAGGCGATTTTTGACTCGTTAGACTGAATCGAATTCTGAATTAGAGCGAGGGTTCCAAATAATGAAAAAATACCCCAAAATGGATCTCGTTATAAAGCCGAATAAAGAGCTTTAGAAGATTTAGCTAAGATTTACCTGAGTATACCTACCACACTACAGTGATTGCGGAAACTCAGATTGACGGAGAAAATGATGTCAAAATCTTTCACGATTGATGAAAAATATTATAAGTGTATTATTGTCAATAAATAAATTTGATTGGGTTATGAATTTTATGATGAAGACTCGTAGAATAACGTTTAGATTAAGGCATACAAAAAATTCATTCCCCGTGTTTCACACCATTTGTCCTAATATTAATTTGTTCGTTTCGCCAAGAATGGTGCAATCGTCAATGGAAGAAACCCGTGAAGATAATTTTAAGTCATCGGCAAAAAACAACAATTGACAGCTTATGATACATAATTAACTCAAATCAAGAACAAAGTAAAATTTATACAAATTTGCCAACAACTATTGGTGAAGCCTCTCATCCTAGATCTCCACCCTCTCAACCTATACGTGCCAATGTACACGCGGTCCTTATTTTTCCGACATCGGTGGACATAATTATAATTATAGTCCAACAGGAACAGGTTTTCTGTAATCATAGAATCGTTGAACAATTTTCCGCGTTGTAATAACATTGATATTATAAAAGTATGGTAAAGCCGCGCATGTATAATAATGAAAATATAATGATAAAAATACTCGATTTTTCACTTCTTTTTATTTTTTATTTTTTTTTTACGGACAAACGATAATTATTATTTTAATACTACCCGTAAACATCTGTTTGCATATTATTATTATTACTATTATTGTGTTCCGTTCGCGGTGCACAATATAATAGTATGTAAATACGCGTCGACGGCAACGACGGTGTTGGTGATGGCGATGTGGTTGGGGGAGGGGTGGTGGTGGTGGTGGTGGTGATGGTGTATACGTTGTTATATTATACGTACAATAGCTGGGCGGGATCGGTTTTTAGGGTTTTATGATTAAAAACGGCTGCGGTGGCGGTGGCGCGCGCGGCCCATTGTTAAAGGGCTTGGCCAGAAGATTATGAAAACATCATGAACCGAATATTCTCATTCACTTCATCGCAGTCAGTCAGTCAAAAGTCTTTGTCTGCAATAACTCCCATTGTTGTTTTCTCTGTGCGGTTCTGTTCGTCGTCGTTGTTCGTTCGTTTATTATCATTACGATTATTACGATTATGATTATTATGATTATGATTTCACGTTTCTCGCACTCCGCCCCGCAACACACACACACACACACACACACACATATATATATGCATCCGTCGGAGACTTGATGAAGCCCCCGGACGATTCCCGTCCGTCTCCGCGCGATACCTACGCACACACCGCCGCCGTCGCCGCCAACGCCCGTCGTCGTCACAGCCGCCGCGGCACCACCCCTTCGGCGCAAGAGCGCGTTTAATCAAAACGAAAAACGGGGGTGATGGGGGGGGGGAAAGAGATATGAAACGGATTTCTTACCGCAAACTCCGAAGCGCCAGTCTATTAGCCTAATGGGAAGAGCCTCGCGCGCGTAGACAAAAGGCGTAGTGTTTGTCTAGTCCCCGACTGCAGTAAAACACACTATTTCATCACGGCAGCGACAGCAGCAGCCCGAGAATATATATAATATATGCACGGCGAACAATAACCAAAGAGAAGAAAAGAAAAACGGCAAAAAAAAAAATTCATAATAAAAACGTCGCGCGTCCTCCGCCGGGAATTTCGCTAATTTTCGTCGCGGTTTTTTTTTTTTTTTTTTAGTTACCCCGAGTATTTCCACCCTAGGTAGTTTCATATATCGTACCTAACCGATACCAACACGTTTATCATCGTCGTACTCTCGGGCAGGGATGATAATGATAATAATTTTTCCCTTGTGTAAGAGTATTCGCATATCGTATACCTATAGGATAATACGTGAGCGTAATGTAAATCCGAATACAACACTTCCGACATATAGGTACTCGCAATGACAGAGCGATATCTCATCATTATTATTGTTATTGTTATTATTGTTATTTGTAATAAATAATAACGACGCTGTCGTCGCGATAATAATAATATGTGTCATAATAATATGTTACGTTTTTACGGATTATGCACGCATAGATACAATAACGAACGGGGTTCAGAAAAGTCTCATTGTGATTCTCGCGTATCTGCACGCTATTTTTATACTTTTGAAAATTACACTTGATTGCGTGTACTCGAATATTATTACGCCCGAGTATTAATAAATTGACCTACAATTTTACCTGCGTTTAATTTCTTTCAATCGTTTCTTTCTTCTAACTTCAGTATAACAGTAGGTTGTAGCTATTTTTTTAATAGATGGTTTACCTATGCTTTATTCGTGATCAATAATACGCAGTCGTTGACAATATTATATAACATGTACTATGGCCTGGTGGTTGGCTTTGGTTCTGAAATCGAGCATCGGCCGGTGTCACTAGTTCCCGGATGGGTGACCACCCGGGTTCTAGTGACAAATCCTCGCCACATGTACACGCGTGTTCTAACCAACCATACCCTACACCACAGTAATAAAAACCTACTGAAAAACCTACAAACAGCTAATGGCCATAGTTGCCGGACTTAAATTCAAAAAAAAAAAACATGTATCGTGATGGCTTCGATATTCAATGTATGAGATATTAGCTAAAATGCGATAGGCTCATAAAAAATAAAAACACATCATTGTTGGAAAAAATAATCTGATAGTATAATAATACGTCACGTAGTAAATTTAAAATTTGGAAGATATTATGTGATAAATATTTATTATTTTTATTAAGTGTATCGCACGGTATGAATTGGAATGATATTGAACGGTATTTTTTAATCACCAAAAACGACTGAAAAAACGATATATTTATATTTTTAGTTAGAAAACAATTGAAAACATGAAAAGAAAGTGATGGTGCCGATGGTGGTTAGTAAACAATAAATAATAAACTATAAAGTACAAATCATAAAGATACGTTAATTTCAGACTTTCAGAGTAGTTAAGTAAACGGCTACGACGGAAATTCAAACTGTTAAACTAAAAATTCTACCTTAAAAGTATAGTGCTTATAAGTATATAAATATACGCCTTATCGAAATTTAACCAATCATTATATATTATAACCTATTTATTTAAGACACCGTTGCAACATTATAATAAAATCTGATCAAAAAGTTTCAATTAACCACACATGTATAGAATAAAATAATATAATATGATCAATAAAATTTAGTTGAAATATTTGAACTTTCGATGAATAATAATTTTTGTGTTATTATCATTTGAACAATTTATATAATTAATCATTAGATGCAAAAATAATACTACCCATAATATTCTAATTAGTTTTCATAAAATGAATCAAGTATTAATTATGAAAAAGAAAGGCAGGTAGTTTTAAATTTTACT
Source organism: Pentalonia nigronervosa (assembly GCA_014851325.1). Taxonomy (NCBI): domain Eukaryota; kingdom Metazoa; phylum Arthropoda; class Insecta; order Hemiptera; family Aphididae; genus Pentalonia; species Pentalonia nigronervosa. The sequence continues at coordinate 52,100 of JACXSJ010001879.1, read as the reverse complement.
TTTTTTTCTATTAGAATGGTTATAAATAATTATGAGAATAAATAAAAAATAATTTTTTTCACAAAATAAAAAACTAACGACTAAATAGTAAATGCGCAGATTACACAATTTTAATCATTTTTTTGCGTTTAATATTTTTTTAGACATTAGTTAAATAATATTATTAATATACACATAAAAGAACTCTTTATGGAAAGAGATTTAGTGGTAGACGTAGTATAATTACATTTTTAAGAGCCCTTGTAATATCTATTGAAAAATATCTAATCATGTTAACTCAAATCCTTTTTGATAATAATTTTCTTTTATGTCTGTACCTACTCGGAAAATCATATTCTTTGTTTACAAATAGTTTATTTACCTTTTGTATTTATATAGAAATTGTAGACATTATTTGGGTATAAATGAAATATTGCTGAAAAATTAATCATAAACTTAACAAAGAACATAATTCGACAGAAACCTTTTGGCGTGCATTAAACAAATTAATTTGAGTTAATGGGATTCGCTTTTCTTTTCATTTATTTTGTGTTCCTGTTTCAGTTTTATGTAATTAAAAATTAACACTATTAAAAACCATTAATCATATTATACAGTAGGCAATAAACGAATTTAACAGATTTTTTTTGTCTATCCATATTGATCTTTTGTGTATTATGGTCTCATCAATCGACCAGTCATATCACGGAATTAGAATTCTAAAAAAATGTTTCATATAATATTGTTATAATAATAGTGGACAATTTATTATAAATTATTTGAAATAAATCACACGAGCAGTTAGAATTCAAAATAATAATAATACGTAAATAATATTATTAAAACAATTATGTAATTCGTGTTTAATAGCATTTAAGCATATTCAAACAGACTTCAACGGCTCGATAATGTGAGGTATCTAATAAAAGTATGTTTATTTTATTGAAGTACATGTCATATATGTAATTGTGCATGATACGAGTGTACTAGTAAGTTATATAGCAGAAAACATTTTGTCAGTCGATGACTATCGTATATAATACATAGGTACTAACACAACAGATGTCCAATGCCTTTTGTCGACATACAGTTGTTTTGTCATGAATATTATACTTACAATGGACTCCACATGATACCCACTTCACCCCTCGGCGGATTTTCGAAAACTGCACTGCGGCCGGCACGAGTTAAAGAGAACGGAGTGAATTATGAAAACGGATTGATTAAAATCACGGGACATGTAATAATAATTATTACTTGTTGAACATTTTGTTTCTGTCCCTCTTTCGCGCGGCATCGCCCTCGTTTGAATTTCATTAATTTCGGACAACAGAATCAGAACCCCGCGACCATTGTAGACGTTTTCAAAAGACACGCCTTTATTTCGTTTGCTCGTCTCTTTTTTTTAAAAAAATAAAGAGAAGGACAACAATAATGCAGCAGTGCAGCGCTGAAAACCCTCAACATAATAATATATATATTATTATAATAGCATTGGGTACGAAAATAAATCAATTGGTCACTTGAACGTGATATATACTTATGTATACACACCTACTCACGTTGTATTGTAGCTGTAAATGTATAAAACTAAGCAGTTGCAGGTAGCTATAATATTATTATAAAGCTTTGCACAACGCAAAACACCGCAGAAAATTACATAAAAGTAATTCCAATACATTTTATTTTAATTAAATTAACGTGCTATTCGAATCAAAATAATTTTATCTTTTAAACGAATTAAATACATAACAACTTTAAGCAATATTGTCTTAGCATTAAAGTAGGTATCAGATATACAAATATACAATGCCTGGTATCATGATATCAGATACTTGTCAATAATTAGTATTTAATATAAATGTACCTGCCTAGTACATACTTATATCAATGTTTTTTCCTCGTAAATATCAAAATGTTGTTTTCCGTTTTACCTTTATACCTACACCAGCTAATACGCTGTACGCTGGATTTCACAATAACATTTACAGATTAGCTGATGCACAGGCAGAGACGTATTTAAGAGAGAAAGGAACAGCTTGGGATAAGTTTTGGAGATAAATAAAAAAAATAACGATACTATAAATAATAGAATTAATACCATGGTTATCATTTTTATTAGCAATACCAAGCGATGAGTTACCTATATCACTGTAACTATACTTAAAATGTTCTCTCTTAAAAATAATTATCAAGATTTGTATCAATAATATGTCAAAATTGCGTTAATAAAGTGTCCTGTTGACTTTTTTTAACAGTTCTACAGAGAAGTGTTTTTCTTCTTAAAAAGGATCGAGACGCCTTATTAGAGATCAAGGTTTACTGGTGGAAAGGTTAAATTCTTTAGTTTTTTAACCATAAAGTAATTTGAAAAGAAATTAAATTACTATGATATAATTGATACATTTTCCAATGAAAAAACCGGGCGTAAACATTTTTGATTTAATTTAAATTTCCATAATTTAAATTTAGTTATTATACATTAAAATATATGCATTACATTTATGTGCATCAATTGTATATCTAATATTATGGTTTTTAATTTTGAATACAACGAAGAGTGTATTGATTTCAACGTCGTGTGTCTTTTTTCACAAATATATTGCTGAAGAAATTTTTACAATGAGGTGAGGGAAGGGGCTTTTTTTATTTCTAAGGGCGCAAAATACGTAAATATGTCTGTTTTAGCCTATAAGACCATAAATAATTTTGATAGCTCGTGTATAGGTACAATATAATATTTCAATAATCTTTGAACGATACCAAGCAGACAATTTGTTTTATTTTGTGGAATGATATACATTAAATGGTAGCAAAAAATAATCGAACATTATAGTTTCATTTGAATTCTAACATATTAGATTAAAATTATAGGAAAGGGTTCAAAACTTTTTAAATATAGAAAACAATGTAAAATGTTTATACTGTGATATTGTGACATATAATTAACATGGAAATCTTATTTTTAAACTACCAATACGAATGTTGTACATTGATTTTTAAAAAACTTAGTTTTAAACAAGAATTGCTATCAGCAATTTTGATAATCTTAACATTTTGTTATCAATCCAAACATTATTTTTAATTTTGGATATTCTGCATTTTACAACTCCTCGCCGGCTCACCTGCGGTTTCTAAAATTGATCTGCGCGTAAATAATATACAACTTTATCAATCTATATAAAAAAAATTAATAAAATATCAACACACTGGAAGATCTGTAGAAGAGCACGACATAGGTCCAGACTACTTTGCTACGTTGAATAACTTAGAGCACGTCACGAGAGTCTATACAAAAAAAAAAAAACAGGAGCACATTAACGACTTTTTTGAAAAAACCCAAGTCTTAAATTATTTACAATAAATGATTTAATATGTATAAAATGTGTGAAGATCGAATAAAGATAAAACTTAAAATAAATAACAACATACAAATATAGACATAAATAGAAAATATAGTTCTTTAGTAATTCAATAATATTTTGAGGCATGTAATCGTTGTAGGCATCGTTTTACAGTACCAAATCCAGGTTCCTCGTTCATTCCGGCGCCTCTTCTTTTGACTGGTCGATATCTTCTACAGTACCTTTGAATGCACGGATCGGACATTCAGTAATGGATGTGGTGTTTGATCGTCTGGGACTCGTGTCCGCAGTCGCACGTTTCAGAGTCACGTAATCCCCACTTGAACATGGTGTGTCTACTCCTGCCATGGCCTGTCCTGATCTCTCACCAGAGATAATTTTTACATAAGTTCTAGATAGGAAAGTGACTGGTTAATAGAAAATCCAGATGGTCAAAAACTGGTGACTAATCCGACTACCGAACAACCGGGATTTGTGCTCTGAAGAGAATATACCTGGGTAACAGTGTACCATGTATAATATTCATATGCCTACGTTTTATATATCACATATTATCATTATGTGTATTGTGCAGCGTATATTATCGACTATATGCATAGATAAGTACGTATATGTATTTGCAGGCCTTTAATATTATACGTATATGATTTGAGAACATTGCGATGCACTCATGTGCATCCAGACGAAATTGCACGAAAATTCTCGTAGTCGTTCGCCGATTTTTAAGTTGTATAATAATAAGTATTTTACTGGTGTTATTGTACATAGTACATGCGCTTACGACGCTATTATCGTCGTCCGGTAGGGAGGGGAACGCGCGGGGCGCGACCGAAACGGACCTAGCCATTGGCCGGAGACCGCGTCCAATGAGGGGTGGTTTTCGTCGGCCCGTGTTTTCCGGAGGGATGTTTGCATTGCCAGTTAAATTTCGAAATCATAATCGTCCCCGTCGCGGTGCGCTATGGCTGGAGGACCGTACTTATCGCCGTTGCCCGGCGACCTTTTATCGGAGTACATGTTCGGTAGACGAAGACAGGCAAGTTCGCACCATCGATCGAATGTTTTTTTTTTTTTTTTACCCACTAAAAAACGACGAGTTTTGCTTGTTTTGCACGATTTATATTACTAAATTTGTTATTAACAATTAGATCATTATATTGTTATTGTAAACAGAGAAGAAACCGGACGACGTTCACGCCGCAACAGCTACAAGAACTCGAAAGCCTCTTCCAGAAAACTCATTATCCAGACGTGTTTTTGAGAGAAGAAGTAGCTCTTCGAATTAATCTCTCAGAAGCTCGTGTACAGGTCAATATTTTTTTATTTTTTTATAAACCACCATCTACTCGTATACGAATCGTATAGTGTTCTTTCAAAGTAATCGTTTCGATTATTATCAAACATTTTCGTATTTTTCCCTTACAAATCGTGACGTTGAATTTTGAACAACATATTTAGTTGTATGTAATATTATACGTGCAGATACTTAATTTTGTTCGTGTTATCATATATAATATATATTTTGTTAATATTTTTTTTAAGTTTCATTAATTATTTTGAAAACTTCGATGATTTAAATATTTTATATGCCTACATCATCATTTATAAAAAAATAAAAATTATCATAAAATACCTAAAATGTTCAAGTGTTTAAAATATTAAGGTTGTAATTCTGATATAATGATAAAATCTGTTTATTTAGTGTATTTTAAATATTTTAAAAAACTATGTAGCATTAAATAAATAAACCAAAAACGATCGATTTATAAGCATTATCGCAAAATATTAAGACATTTTTAAAAATATGTAAACTGTACTTAAAAGCCCGTATTGTTTTTAAAAACTCTCAAAGTTGTTATTCAACTTATTATTCTACCGTTAGTACTTTGACAAAATACTAATTTACTTAATAATGTAGAACGATTTTGAATTTTGACCGTTATTCCTGTTCTATAATGCAAGGCACATGAGTATATAATCAAAAATCATATATTCCAGATATTTACGTTTAATTGAATTCATTTATTTGTGATTGTAGGTGTGGTTTCAGAACCGCAGAGCTAAATGGCGCAAACACGCACGGCTTCAAATAATTCAAGACGCGTGGAGAATTCGCTGCATGGGTTTGAACACACAATCGCTTTTATTGGGTAAGTCGACAACTTTTTAAAAAATTGAATTCAAAACTAATTTTTTCCGCGCTCTAAACCCAGGTCGTCAAGCACCGGAGGGGACAACTCGTTTAGCGGACGACAAAGAATCTCCGTCAACGCCACCTACCCAATCAACCGTAGTCTCGTCACCTACCCATGTACCAGGAAGTTATCGAATGCTTCAAAAGTATAGTTATAAATCACCAAATAATATTAATAATTTGAAAATATATTAACACGCACACTTTTAGTTTCCAAGTAACAGAAAGGCCTCCATTGGTTGGACCGCCAACAAACACAGTTACTACCAAATTGTTCTGCCCGTATTCTACTGGTGAGAATTATTGATTAAATCATGTACTATTTCAAACTGAATAAAAAATATGTGTATTCTGTTTTTTAAATAAAAATTTTAAAGCATGTAAACAAACTACGTTGATAAAAGTTAAAAATTATGTCATAATAATTCAAAATCTAACCAATTTTAGTAATTAATAAATTAAAGTCGTTTAATAATTAAAAAAAATTGAAATCTATTTTTATATAACAATATATGTTAACACAATTTTAAATAGTATGACACTTTTTTTAATGTAATTTTTTCCTTGTTCGATTATTAGCGAAATTTTCTATTATATCACTATGGTAAATGTCAGTAAATTTATTTGGTAAATTCGGTTATCCAATTGTTAAAAATATAGATTTTTCGAAACATTTCTACTATCCAGGTATTATCATTATCATTTTGTCGATTATAGATTATTATACAGTCGATAGTTTATAACATTTAGAAAAAATACAAATTACAAAAATATTTTATGAAATGCATTTACTTTTTTTCATTACATTTTTTAAATTAATTTCGCTTAAATATTTTTTCTCTCCTAAGATGTGCCACCCCGGGCATGTGATCATCTGTTCTACCCCCACCCCACAAAAAAAAACTGCCCAGATTACAGTTTAAAAACTGTATTTTATTACAACACTTAATAATGTACTTGATTAATTAGATTTTAATTTGAATACTCTTATACTATAATACTATAGAATTATTATATATAATTTTAAGTGATAGATATTTACATATATAACTTCTACATGGATAATGTAATTTTACTTTATATACGTAACACAAATATATCGTTATTATAGTTATTAAAACCTCATTAGTTTTTAAAAGTATTTTGTCTTGATTATTACCGCCCTTAATAGATATAAGTTATGTGACGTAGGTACCTATTATACATACTATTATAATACATTTAATGAGCTATTTATTTCTCTAATTATCATTTTAAAAAAATTACAATAAAATAAGATAAACTTAACACCAAATTATAATGTATTATACTAATTTTATATTGTCCTTTTTTTAGAAAATGACATTTCAAATAGACGTTCAGCCCATCACCAAGACACTAGGTCGGACATGAACGGAAACCTATCTTTGATGGTAGGTTCTGTGGATTTAACATGCTCAAAATCTCGATCTACCAGTCCCGAAGAAGAAAATGACATAAATGTAAATGATTAAATACATTTTAACAAACAATAATTAAGAACGACAAAATGCAATTTACTTTAAATTTAAGTTCTAGTTAAAAATATTATGTACAATTTAAATAATAATAATTTCTAATAAATAATTTAAAAAATATAAATTAATCATAGAACTTTGCTCTTTATTATATTACAAATTAAAATGTATAATATGTTATAAAAATACATAATAAACAAATATAAATGAGTAATCTTTAGACGAAATTGTTTACTGACTATAATATAAGTAATCTTTTTGAATTGTAATATTATATCAATATATTTTTTTTTGTTTATATATTGATTTACTTTTTAAAAAAGCGACTATAATACGTCTTATTCAAATTACTTGTACACCTCTACAATATCAGAATTAATAAATATTATTTTTCTTCTTCTAATTTCTGCAGAATAAATGTAAATATTTCATAAACTCAGTAACTAGTGAGTTTACTCATTTATTATTATTTAAATATTATAATCAATGACCGATCATACAATCATACAATATGTATATATATATATAGTTCGTTATAAACTACTGCTTATAATTCAATATTATAGTATCATACATGCAATTAATAGTAGTAGGTAATTGAATAAGTAGTGAAAAGTCGCTTGTATTTCTTTAACCATATAAGTACATTCACTATTAAAAAAAAATGCACTATTATATTAATATTGTTGTTGTCATTTAAATTATTGATTAAATTAATATGCTTATCTACTATATGTATACATTAATCGTATTCGTATAATATACTATACAAACGAATCGCATTACTATAATGGCGTAATTGATACCTAATTATTGGTATTTATAGTATTTGTTGATACCTTTGTGGCTTCGTAGTTGGTATATAGTATAAGATCAAACGTTGAATATTCAAAAATTAAGTAAGTAGATAAGTATTTATTTTATAAATTTACATTTTACATATAAAATACAAATGAAACACACGTAAACTGAATTAGATTCAAAATAATAGTTATAATTTGTTTGTAAAAAATATGTTGATAAGAAAAAAGTTAGAACAAGAACGCGTTAACGGCGGGATTTATGTCATAAATGTATACATGACATTATTACTAAAAACATTTATATATTATTAGTTGAATAACCCGGCTTCGCTCATGAAATGACGAATAAAATCGCGACTTCTTAAAAAACAAGATTTGCGTTCTCTTAAGTAACAATAAAATTGGAATAATAGATCACTCGAAAAAGTGTTTAAAACAACTCTGTGAAAAAAATTATAAAAAACTTCAATAGCGTCGTCAGAAAATTGAAACATAAAAATGGCCTGATATATATAAGGATTATTTGTTGATGACATAAATATATAATGCGGTTTTAATATGTCCCAACGACGCCACAACAAATAACAAAAAATTGTGTATAATATATTTAATGATATACGGGTATTGGTATTCCGAAAACTGGTTACGATCAAATGTCGGAGGACTTAAGACTTGCATTATCGATGTCATTGATCGACAATTTGGGCAAACACATGAGTTCCCACACAATATATAGATGCGGTAAAAACCACATATAGGTACCTAACCTAACCTGCCTAACCTATATACATATTATACGTAAGTTCCCTGACGATAAAAATACATCGTACGTAAGTTGCCACACGAAAAAAAACTATAACAAATACAAATTTCTTTCCTACTTTTTATTCAGGACCGACGACTACACGTGGGCAGTCGATATAATTAAAATTTGTTTGTTTGTTTTGTGTTGAATAAAAAAAGTCTAATCCAGTCAATAGACGTTTTGAACAATAATTATCAATACACAATAGGTAATGCGTTTATACAAAATGTTAGAGCTTATAATAGTGCAATTAAATTATTAAATAGATGTGTGAATTGTGCAGGTTACTAGCATACACATAATATTGTCTATAATATTAGTATATATAAAATAACGAATTATTTTATTAAGTGGGCAATTTATTTTGATTGCGTTCAGAAGTTAAACATGGGCACTTGACATGGATTAATTCAGACGCTTAACAAATAATTAATTGTTGTTTGCATAATAATTATTACCTACATATCTACAGAATGCATAATTTACATTTACTTTTACAATTGATGAAGTAATCAGCCTATATGAGTTTCACAACTGCTTACATCACTAATAATATGTAAATATTAAATTAAGTTATAGAATAAATATAATACATGTGTATAGAGATAGGCAGGTGTATAACAGTGTGCAGTAGACAATTTTTTTTTGTGGGGAGGAGCATTTATTTTTTTTCTCTAGTTTCTGCAGTGCTAGACGATAGAGCATAATTATTTATCACCTATTACTTTATTATCCCTTTGTTCTTAAAGTGTCTACTCTCTTATGGCTGTACGATAATATTATTATATTAGTAACTATGGTATATATTTAACATAATTTAACGATGTACATATTATTGACATTATTATAAGCCGCGGTTTAATGTATTAATTAATATAAATACGTTAATTTTGTTTTGTAAATACTGCAACGATCCATTTTTATTTGAATAGTATTACCACAGAATATATGAAATATAGTATGGCGCTGATAGTGGCGCCCAACCCTACGACTAGGTGTAGTAGTCGCTTATACATTGAAAATAAGGGGAGAAAATATTCAAAGAAAAATATTAAATAACAGTTAGTTGGTAAGAAAAAATACTTATATGGTCACTTTTTTATGTTTAAATCCAGTCACTTAGTCACGTTTTTAAATAGCTTAAACTCCTTCTAACCATGATGATACTCATTCTTTGGTACATTACCAATAATAACAATTAATATATCAAAGAAATAAGCCATTACATATTGAGTTTTGGAGGGGATGGGTGGGTAAAATTATATCTTCTGTACCAGACAAATTATATGTCTTGGGCGCCACTAATTATCGACGAGACCATAACTTAGATATGTTTTTTTATCAGTAATATTAATATAAAGCAAGCCATAGCTGTCATATTATATAAATGAAATACCTAGCTAATAACAAAGGATATTATCATGAAGCTAATTATAATGAAACATTAATGACACCTACAACTTATAAGAAATTTCTGTATATTATGCTACACTGCACTACGATAGTATGGCCTACAAAAAAAAAAATAAATAGATTTGTGGGGGGGGGGCGTGCCACCAGCCATTCGTATAGGTAGGTTTATTATACTCTAAGGTACCTTTAAAATCAATATTTGTAAACTGTAAGTTACGTAAAAATTGATTAAATAATTTTAGTAGCTAACTTTGGCATTTTGTAAATATAACTAATTTTGAATTGCGTTATAACGATGGGTCAATGGTTAAATTGTAAATAGACTACGAACAGTCCTTTTAAATATATTACGCACAGACAGCTAAAATATTAAATAATTTTAAAATAGTAATATTCCCGCTCCTCTATTACTTCCTAAGCAGTGATCCGTCAATAAACAGTTGTTATCAACTTGCGGTAAATTTCATATTTACAAATATTTTGTTTTGATTGAACATGCCGAAATAATTTCTCCGAGTATTATTTGGTTTATTTATTGTAGATTTATATTGACGTTAGTTTAACATTTCAAACACGACAAAAATTCAGGGTCGTCCCTAAGTTTTTTGAGACCAAGGGAAAATTAATTTCGGGTGCCCTAAATCATCATAACACGATATGATAAAAAAAAAATAATAATCGCTGAGATTTGCAAAATATTAACAAATTTTATCAACCAAAGTCACTGAAACCCATAATTACCGGTGTTTATGTAATTTATATAGTCTTCGGTATTAAATTATTAACTAAAATAGTCACCATCGACTCTGCCGCGCCGATACTTGAAAATAAAAATAACTAATTTCTACGAAGAAATTCGAATATGTTTATCATTAATCTTCGCATTCCAGCATCATAACAATAATAAATAACAATCACTATAGTTCAAGATAACTGAAAACATAACCCGTTAATGTAACTACAAAAACAAAATAAAACTGTTTTATTGAAATTTCACGAAAAAAAAAAGATTTTAGCACTGATGGGCAACGCGGAGTAATCTTAATCGTTATTATTATTATTGTCTGACTTCCAACAAATTTTTTTTGGAATTTTTTTAGGGACCCCGTAAAATTATCTTGAAACGAGGCCCGTTAATCCGCCCTCTAAATGAGGGGGAGGGGGCTTGAATAAACTGCTAAATATTACAAAAAAATATTTTAACTCCTATATAATTCTTCAGGGGATTTAATGAACCGACTGAACGAAAAAATGAACTATTGTAGTGTAATAAAAACTATTAAAATAGGTATATCGCTTTATTATACCAGTGATTGAATTGCATGGAAAAAAATTAGAAAGGGGGATGCAAAAGTATAAGACAAAATGTGCGTACCAGAATATTTAAACATCTTATCGACTGAAATATAATTATTATTGTAGAAGGAGTACGCATAAATATTTTCTAAAAACGAGAGTGACTTCCCCCCTTTTTTTAATTTAAACATTGATATTATTACCTGTAAGAGTGGGAGATAGTTTGTCGTGGACAAATCACACCATCTAATGTATGATGATATTATACCTCAAGTTTCAAACTGAAAACGGTTCGCATTAGATCACTCACCTAAGTACTATGAACAGAATAAGAAGCTTGTTAATATAGTTTATGGGAGAACGTCGCATTTAATGTAAGTAAAGCGCTAAAATGTTTCAATTCATGTTATTATTATTTTTGTTTTGTTTCGGTGACAACAACAATATTATCTAACACAAATTAAACGATACGATCAAGTGATTAGATAATTCGTTGATATTACTTTTTGATAATTCTCATTAGGTAAATAATATTATAATCATTATGAATTAATGCTATAAAGCTAAATTCTACATTGACACCGATAAATTCTTAGTACGAATTACAATTGTTTTTTTTTTAATTCTAAAATGATATGATATTATTATATTATATTATTATTTTGGTATAGACTCAACGAGTACAAATTATTTTTATAAAATATCAAATTAGTATTTTTAGTTTTTAATTAAATAATCACTTTCTATTATTTACAAGTTTAAATATTTGTAAAGTGTTATATGTGCAATTATATTTGCATGTGTATATACTGTCTACTGTTATATATTATAATTTACGATTTTCTCATACTATTTAAATAGAATACAAAACATGGAAAGCTGGGCATATTATACTACATGTGCACTACTTTTATTCAACATATTTGCCACTAATGAAGCTACAGCCGAAAACAGTTTACCGTTCATCAGGTAAATTAAATTTCATATTAAGAATTTTAAGACATAATTTAAGACTGAGAATATATTAATTATATTAATACAAATCACCAAAAACTAAAACAGTTATAATCTCAACACAGTTAAGTACCTAGGTAAATACTTATTGATTCAATCACTAATTTCTGAAAAGTGATAAAATTTAGGTATATAAACGATTGTAAGATACTAAACATTATAAAATACCTACTAACCTATCGTTAAACAGTATTATACCAATAATATATTTGTCTACTAATTAGAAATAATTATTTCTTATGATGATATACTTCAGCTACCGTCTATCACACAACAACTATTGTTTTTAATTTTTATAATGTAAAATAACTCTAAGTGATAAAATCTTAAACTACGTATGAAAAATTGATTGATTTTAAACTTAATTAAAATATTTGACCATATTTTAAATTCTGACCGCATTTTCTGTTTTTTAAATATTCAATATATCAGGTAGGTACCCATACAAAAACATGTTAATCACTAGTTATTACTAATTAGTAATAACTATTAGTATGTGTAAATACACGAAAATAGTTTTTAAATATCTGCATACTGATACCACATTATTATATAATAAGATAAAATATTATGTAAACATTTTTTTGTATTTGTTTAAAGTAAAATTTACAAATGCGTGAACGATAAGTGTATAATAAATGAATTTCAAGACGAAAGAAAGGAAACCAATGATGTCAATGAATCATTAGACGTTTGCCGGTTAACCTGCGGGCACTATGGGTCACTTTGGCCGAGGCCGACTATAATGACTACTATAAAGTAAAAACAAAATATTATCACACTGCTAAAATGAACAAATAATATTAAATTTAACTAATTTAATTTTGTATTAACATAATAATATGACATTGCTCGTTTTAACAACAAATCGTAGAGATCCGGTGATTAAAATTGGACTTGACAATGTTGTGTTTAACTTTTCATCCGTGGCTGACGAATTAGGAAAACAATACATGGTCGAAGTATCTCAAGTTTTAATGTCGTCGTTGAGGAAAATTTGCAAGCCCCGATGCATTCCAAACGACAACAGCCTGACCGTATTCATAACCACAGCCACTCCTTTTACTAATATTAAGTGGACAACGAACGAAAGTTATGAATTAAACATTTACACTAATAATTGTAAGACTACGAGAGTGTGTTATATAATAATAAACAGTGGCGTGGTGAATATTTATAAACCATGATGTACAACTGCAATTCAGTACCTATATCCACCCAACACTTTCTCAATCACGCCATTCTTATAGGCACAACTAAAGAAATGCTTGAGGGTGCTTCAGAATCCCCGGGCTTTAATTAAGCACTCCCTGACCTTTGTTATAAAACGCCAAAAATAATGTGAAAAAGTAGCGGTATCTTTTTTTGTAAAATTTTTCTTTTATTTTATGATTTTATGAAAATTCAAATTTTAAAATGAACCTTTTCCTAACTTAAACAAGTGGTAGTTACAATTTCAATAAGTTTTGCAACATTTGAACGCAGTTTTCAAGTATGTAACAAATTAAAAATTGGTAGAGTACAATAGTATGTTAAAGCAACAGTTTACTGATTTATTAATTTTAAATATTGAAAGGAGTGTTGCAAATATCATAAAATCAAAATCAGTATGAGTTATTAAAATAGATAATACATAATTTTAGCATCCTCTAAAATTTAGATCTAGTTGCGCCAATGACCATCCTTGGAATTTTTTCAAAAAAACATAAATTTAAAAAAACAAAAAACTATTAAAGATTGAAGTAGGTACCTATCTAGGTATACCGATATCTCACCAACTTAAATCTAGAATCAGCAAATTCTAAGAGGCTTTTGTTTCTTTTATGTTAAAATTGGATTTTAATTTACTTACCCTAAATGACAATCATTCACAACTATATTTACCTATATTTATAAGTAAAAACAGACATTATGATATCGTTGACAGATACTATATAATGTCCATTACAACGCCTAGCAGCAGCCCCTTTCACCCTTTCACTCCTTTCATCCATTTCACCCCTTTCATCTCGCCACTGAATTAATAATAAACGTATTTCAATCCGATGATGATGACAAGTAACGCAATGCAAAATATGTCTCTCTGCAGTGGACCAAGTTACGGCAAACATTACAGCGCAAACCGTGTATGGTGCTAGGAACGGATTGGAAACATTGCGGCAGCTGATAGCGACATACGGCCATTCTAAATTTGTAGACGGCAAGACTTTGGTGATGGCCAGAGAGGTACGAATAGTGGACGAGCCGGTGTACTCGCACAGAGGATTCATGCTGGACACCTCGAGGAATTATTTCCCACTGTCGGCGATCAAGAGGACAATCGACGCTATGGGCCATTCCAAGCTCAACGTATTTCATTGGCACGCCACCGACTCCCACAGTTTTCCGTTATATTTGCCTAGCGCTCCACAAATGTCAAGGTGAGAGAAGTGATAATAATTTACAACTATATACTTATACATCTATAATCGACATTATAATATACTGAGTGAATGATGTATAATGTATATATAAACTAGCTATTCCGTCCGGCATTACCAGTGCCAAAAATTTGTTATTTTTATAAATATATCATTTGTAAAAAAAGTATATGCCATATTTCTATTAATTATAGTATATGTAATTAATGGCAGCCCTATAAAAAACAAAAAAATATTCATTTTTCGTGAACTGAAAAATACGCATGTGTCCAGTATCAAATTCTCTTTAGGTGCCTATAGGGATTGAAAAATAAACTATAAACACTCTTCTTATGGAATCTATTGATATAACTTTTATTGAAAATGGTACAGTAGTCTTTGAGTGTATTCACTTCGGATAAACCAGCATCCATTTTTAAATTTTGTTTGAGGTCATTAATCGAGATAAAAATTATCCTATCTCTCAAGTTGAACCAAATTACACACATTGAGCCACATTTTATTGAGATCAGTCAAGTAGTTTCGGAGTTCATCAAGAACAAACATCGTGACTCGAGATTTATATATATATATATATATATATATATATAAGGATATAAAATATGTGAAATAAATGTAAAGATAACTAAACAGTGATTCAATATTCAGCTCAGATCAAAAATCAACTTGAGTGTATGAAAATATTTAAAGAAACAATTTCATTGTGTTTATCACATAGATATGGAGCATACGGCCCCGACAAAATATACTCGTATGAAGAAATCAAAGATCTCCTGAGGTATGCATTAGTTAGAGGAGTTAGAATCATTATGGAAATCGATTCACCGGCTCACGCCGGTTATGGGTGGCAATGGAGCAAAGATGCCGGTTACGGAGACATGGTGATTTGTCTGGGTAATCACCCATGGTGGGATTATTGCGTACAGCCACCGTGCGGACAACTCAATCCGATCAACGTCCACACGTATACGTGGTTGGGAAAAATATACAAAGATTTGATTAACATCTTTCCTGAAGGAGAAGCATTCCACATGGGTGGCGATGAGGTAACTCGTTTTATTTTTTTACCAGCATCAAATTTCGTTAAGAAAATAACGTAGATATATTTTGATTCTCGCATATTATATAGGTCGCTGTAAAATGTTGGAACACAACTGAAGAAATTGTTGATTGGATGCAGTCCAATAATCGAAACTTGACCGAAAGCGCATATCTGGATCTATGGTCCGAATTCCACAACAAAGCCTTGACTGTATACGACGACGAAGTCGGCGATTCAAATTCGGACATAATCGTTTGGTCTAGTGGACTGACTGATCCAAACATCATAGAGAAACATCTCGACAAAAAACGATACACCATTGAAGTTTGGCAAGGAAATACAGTTTCTGTTGATTTGGCAAATTTGGGCTATAAAGTAATTGTAGCCGTAGAAGATGTCTATTACCTGGATCACGGATTGCGGCCACCGACAACTTATCATTCATGGAAAGTTATTTACAACAACAAATTGCCAATTGCCAACAATCTCATTCTAGGAGCAGAAGTATAATATGATAGCCAATAATATTTAAAACAAACAGACGGCAATGTCTGATTAATTCCATCCATTTTTCTAGACCTGTATGTTTTCCGAATTCGTCGATGACTTTAATTTGGATATCAAAGTTTGGCCAAGAGCTGCAGCTTTAGCTGAAAGATTGTGGACGGATCCGTCCACTGACGCTCTGGCGGCTGAGTATAGGTAACAAATAATATGAATCATTATTCATTACGTTAAAACCGAAATGATGAATAATAAGAAACTATAATATTAATATTATTAAAACGTTTTAGACTATTGCAACACCGTGAACGACTTGTATCATTAGGAGTCAGACCGGATAGAATCACTCCAGAGTGGTGTAATGATCGTGAAGGCGAATGTATTATTAGTTATTGATAATTCAAAATATATATAAGAAACAATCACTAGAATATAAGTATACTTGTCCAAATAATAAAATAAGCTTATTGTTCTAGTATTTTAAATTTCATTTAATTACAAATAATATTTTTAATAATTAAAAGGTGTATACAATATCATAACTATAAATTACAGATTCTGGGCAAGGAAATTGTCACGCGGTAGATTTATGTCTTCTTATAACATTTAAGTATTTAATAATTTAATATAAAGCACTGAAAATGTAATAATACTTTATTCATTTCAGCAATTCAAATGTTGTCGGTCAATTTATTTTTTAAAAGCGTTTAGAGTCAGCTAGTCAGCATTTATACAAAACTGAATAGTTTTACGTAAAAAATACCGATATTTATTTGGCATCAAAATATTTTGAAAAAAAAGTTTTAACAGCATACCTACTAAATTTGGTTAAAATTATATTTTACTAAAAGATCTAACACATTTTTATATTCCAATGAACTGATTATTTTCACATAAAAATAAGCGATTTCTTATCAAAGTTATTTCTTTAAACACTAATAAAAGAACAACATTGGTCAAAGGCATTCGAGATTTTTTAATGTCATTAGTTATGCACATATTATAATATATTAGTAAAGTCGTATTAAATTTGAGATATAATTCAATAATTGAATTAAAAATAAATTTTATATAATGGGATATTTCCAATTTTCAAAGTTTTATACTATGAAGAGGTAAAATTGTTTTTAAAGATGTTATCAAGTTTTTAAAAGATAATTATTGATGATCAGTAAATATATACAACCTAGCTGTCCTGCCCGGCGTTGCCCTTGCTAAAAACTTGTTATTTTTATAAATATATTTATAAAAACTTATGGAACTTACAAATAATTAAAATTCGTTGTTCTATAATAAACATTTAATTTGTAATAAAAATGATTGAACGAAAACCTACATACGCCAACGTAAGTGTTCCAGCTAACGATCCTCCACCCGATCAATCAACACAATTCATTTCAAAATTTCTGGAGAAACTTAAGTTCATTCGGAACTCATTATTAATTCCATTAACAACAATTATAAATAAATTCCCACTTCCCGTCATTACCACTCCATAATATCACTTCTTTATAATCTTATATATTCCAATACCCTCATTAATGTTTCGATGTACCAATATTGTTTTTGTTTTGTTCCATATTAGTCTTAATAATAACTATTATAACATTTTAATTATAATTGTAGAACTATCACAGTTGTCATACTAAAAGCTAAATAAATAAAAAAAAAACTATCCCATCGCTCGAGTTGGACCAAATGCACATATTGAGCAAAATTTTATCAAGATCGATTATATAGTTTCGGAGTTCATCATGGACAAACATTGTAGCGCGAGATTTTTATACATATAAGGATAAAAGGGATGTACAAAAACATACATAGATACTGCATGCTAGTATTTTATATACGAAAAAATTGATTTTCTATTGTGGATGGAGGTGTTCAACTTTTAGGAATGTGATTACAAATTTGTACAAATTATATAACAAATTTTAATATCGATTTTGACTTTGAATATATTTCCCAAATTTATTAAAAGAAATAAGCTTTTTTAATTTTTGTTTATTTTTAAAATGTTTTAATTAATATATATATATATATTAACAATTATCTAAAGTGTTCTGTTTTAGGTAAATGCGCCCAAACGTATTCCTCCCACAAAAAAAAAAACACCTGTTCTAGAGGTCAACTATGCGTAAAGCATACTCAATATTGTATGTTATTATGTTTTAACGTTCCAAATTTTGAATTTTGAATGATTATTATATCTTTTCACGTGGTCACAAGGGAGAGGGCAAAAGCTCATTACCTCCCCTCTTGTTCGCCACTGTCGCTGGTTTTATTCCAAACGACGCACCTGATTTGTGTGTATTGCCATATTATGTATATACTGTAAGCAGCGCCGGATGGACTAGGTATCGGCCCATCGAGTTTTAGGATTCCTGACGTTTGATCACTGCAGCTACAATTAAGGTACGATTTCATAATTCGATTCAATTATATTTCCTATTGATGTTTGCTGTACTAATTACCATATAAAGATAAAATTATGACCAAGCACTCATAACCGACCCATATTTTGAGCCGCCCACCGAAATTTTCTCGGTAGCTTAATGGCCCAATCCGGGACTGATATAGTAACATTATTATTTTGTTTCGCAAAATAATCGATGGAGGGAGAACGCAACAGTAATGCGGAAAACTGTCGGCGGCGGAACCGCAATAATAATATTATAATAACTACCCAATCACCGCCGCCACCGGTTGGATTAACGTCTCTTACACGGCTCGAGCGCCACAGGTGTATTTGCCAGTCATCCGAACCGTCGTCCAAAGTGCAGTACAATTCGTCTTCGCCGTGATCGTTCCTCCACCGCCGTCGACCAAGTCAACATTTTGTGATATAGAGTAACGTCTGTCGTCCATTCATTGACGTTATAAAACTATATAACGAAAGGAAATAGTTAAAATATACTTTTTTTAAAAAAAGAACGAATATAATTCCTGTCGTATAAAAAAACTAAGAGTACATGCCCACCATATATTATTATTATTACAGGTATGTTTGGACAACTATAAAAAAAATTATTAACTAGGAAGTCGATCGTAAATAATTTAGAAAAATAATAGTTGGCAAATTTTGCACCAATTATGTATACCTATACGAATGTATTGATTTTACAACGATGTGTGTTTTATTTTATTCATTTATAGGTAGAAAATATATTATCATCCGTAGGGCGTATCTATAGCCCTCCAGTGTGAATATTAGCCCAACCCCCGGAATTGTTGGTGTATATTTCGTTCAGGTAAATTGTACTTTTCGTATTAAACTTGTAGCAAATAACAATAATATTAATATTACCATTTTATTATAATATTAAATTATTTAATTATTGTCATAATCATGTTTCACGTCAGTATACATAATAAATAATATAATTTTAGAATGGTGTTTTTTTTAAATTTATTTATAGGTATTAACTATAGTGCCATCTACAAGCGTAACTACAGGCGCTCGGAGGGCTTGGCCCCCTAGAACCAATATAAGTCCTCCACCGGAATTGTTGATGTCTGTTTCGTATAGGTAAATTGTGCTTCTTATATTGAACTTGTGGAAAATAACAAGAATACTAATATTATCTTATTTGTAATTATTTATCATAATAATATTTCGCGTCAGTAGGAACATAGGTAATAAATAATATAATAAATTTTAAAATGATGTGTTTTTTTGTTATTTGTTTCTGTATACACGAAAAATAGAAGAAAAATGTTTCGATTTTAAAATTGAGGGTGGTTTCTGACATCAAAAATAGGATTTATTTGGTACTTTCAAGAGGTTAAAATTGAAAATTCCAAGAATTTTTCTTAATTAGCAAAAACAAAAAAACTGGAATTTTCACGCAAAACTAAAAATCGATATTGTTTTTTTTTACTATAACTCAAAAATGAATAACCGCTGATAGATACTTGACATTTTCACACTAAAAATGGTACCTAATGCTTTTTGAACTATTTTTAACGCATTTGATTTTATTAAGGTTTTTCATTTTTAAATGTTGATAAAAATATTTTCTCTTGGTCAAAAGGTTTAAAAATTGTATTTAAGTTTTTTCATAATTTCTTTATATACCATCTAAAAATATATAAAATACAGTCACAACATTTTTTATGAGTGTTTAAAGTTCAAATTTTTTCGAAATTGGATATTATATTCAGCCATAAATTTACTATTTTCACTCAATTGAATTTTGATATTTTGTTGTAATTTAAATACGAACAACCGTAGATACTTAAAATTTTCACTAAATGTTTGTCTTATCATTTTCTTTTACATGATAATAATTTAAAAATATTTTGACTCATTTTGAATTATTTATAAACATTTGAAATTTAAGTTTTTTTTCTATAAATATCCTTAACATTTTTATTATTGAGTCAAAATGCTTGACCAATTTAATATTAGGTTCCACATAAGTTGTTATATTATACCAATTTAAAAATATTTAAGATACATAAATAGGCACGATTTATTTTTAAAAAAGAATGTCATTATTTAAATCTGGGATTTGTATGTAATATAAACGCAAAAATACAGTGGAACCTCAATAAGGCGAAATTCAAAGGAAATAAAATGTTTTTCACATGTTGAGGTTTTCGATTTATCAAGCTTCCGCTGTATGTGTATACGAATACCTATGTGATTAAAATTACCAAAATTATTAATAATAAACTAATGAAAAATTGTTAATCATTCGATAGTAAAATAATGACAAACCATAAAATTGTTTCAAATTTTCAAAATTAAAACTACGACGATTTGGTCTTAACACTGGCTTATATCTCTATACTAGAATTTAGTAACTAGATGAACGTTCCACGTCACAAGATGTTATCGGCGCATACTTTGTGGCTGTTATTTCACTAAAACACCATTTTTGATAATGTAAATTGACAAATCATTTTACTTTTCATTGTTAATGAAATATTAATTTAAAATTTACGAAATATGTAAAACAAAAGCGGAAATTTTACCAATTGTGCAAAAACATGTATTTATGACAAAATATGTAAAAATACTTAATTCATTTATCATAGTTTAGAAAATATGTATTTACAAATAATTTCAGCCCTATAGTTATTAACATAAATCGTGTGAAGGATGTGGAGGAGGACAGAACGAAATGGCATATTTAAAATGTATATACTACCCAATGGTGTCATCACATTTTAGAGCAGTAAAAATGCTTTAACTATTTAAAAATATATTTTTTCTGATAGGAAAGCTAATCTAGTTGATACTAGGGGGTGATAAGGGTGTCAAAATTAAAAAATATAATATCTAATACTTTTGCTAATAAAATTGGAATCATTTTCTTATTCAAAAATGAAGAACATTAGATTGTTTAAGTTATTGAAATTTTCACCAAATGTTTATAAAAGCGTTTTTCACAAATCGTATAATTTCAAGAATATATTGACTCATGTTGAGTTATATATAGACATTTGAAATTTACAATTTTTTTTTCTATAGTTGTTGGTTAAACAAATTACGCTGTCAAAAATATTTTAAATGTAGACTAATACTAATACTAGGTTCTGGATAAGTTTTGCTAACTAGAATTATAAAAAAAGTTGAATGTATTTCTATAAATATTTTTTATGAGCAGCTAAAGTTTAAATTTTATCGAACTTCGATATTTATGTTTAAATTTTCTCATCAAACGATTTTAGTTTTTTTTAATGTAACTCAAAAAGTATTAACCGTAGAAATTTGAAATATTCTCCTGTTACTTGAATTACCAAATTTTATAAATATATATATAGATTAATTTTAAACAATTTGCCCTATTTGACGGCAAATTGTCCAGGATTAAACTTCAATAATAATTATGAATTATTGTTTTAACATTTTGACTTTTGTTAATCATTTCTAACAAAAAAAAAAAACAATATCGTTTCGATAAATGATAAAATAAACAAGTTGATTAATAGTTGTTCTTGATTGACTGATTAAATATATTATGTTAAAATTATTTTCCCGGATCGGTGACGAATATTATATCCATTGTTTTCCTGTTTCATAACGACAATTTTTTTTATTACTTATTATTGATAAATTTGTTGGTTACTCATTCCGATTTAAGATAAATTTTTCTTTTTAAAAATATTATGTTGTGTAGGCGTAGATTTGGTGTGTGGTCTTTCATTTGCGAAATATTTAAATTTAAAGATAAATAAATAATTGTATCCTAATAACAGAGACCGCAATTTATAATTAATTACGATAACAAACGAATAAAATTAATGTTGAATCACAAACACTAAACAATCAACATATTGTGTCACCCACGCACATTTTAATAAATAACTAGATTGGATTAATCATAATTTATTTATCAGTTTCAAAATTAAAATAAATGCATGGTAATCACAATGATATCAATAATGCTCAGAGAATCGTGCTCGTGGTGGTTTTATATTTAATAGACAATAAATTATGAAATTAACTACAATACTTTATATTGAATACCATGTACCCAGTGACGGATTCAACTTTTTTTCCCTCGAATCACATTTAATATTCCTAAACTGGGTTACGCCACCCACCCATCCTAAAAAAATTTTCACTACCCTCCAATGAGTGAATTCTTAGGTTGTAAGTGGTCAACTAATGGGTTCTTAATTGGTATATATAGTAAATCGCGGAAACAAAAATTCAAGCAATAAGTAACAATTATTTTCGTAATAACTTACTATTATAACGTTATTGATGAAAGAAACAATAAAATATTTCTATTTAATTCTTTACCGCATGCTTTAGCTTAAGGTAGGTATATAATTGTCTGTTACTGTACGACAACGATTTATGCAGAGTACACGTGCACAGCTAAACATAATATTTATAATTTAATTATAAGTATTTTTAAAAATGGTTCAAATTACATTTTCCAAACCATAGGACACCCACCAATTTTTTTGTGAATCATGTGGTTCAAATATACCTCCTTTGAGCCGCCACTGCATGTACCTCTACTCGTCATTGGAGTGTCAATGATTTAAAAATATTTTTAATGCTTAATTATTGAAATTCACAATCTGAACAAATTTAAATATAAAGCGTTTTCCAAACTAACTAGGTTTTCTTAAAATTTATGGTTCAGACATAAATCAATTCGCATTAAATATATATTTGCATATTACATTTTACCAGAGTTTGATCTCAAATAGAATAATTTCCGTTCTCATCTGGTCTAACAGCTCTATAATATAATGTGCACATGGTCTACATAGAATTTATCAGAAATTATTTTTTAATATTTCTATTTAAATTCTAAATGTAGAAAAGAAAAATAACCCGATTCTGGTTATGACAGAATTTTTTAATTCTATTTTACATTTTGAGCGAGGCGACGAATGTATTGATTTTACAATGATATGTTTTTTTCCGTCTGTTCAATTTTGAATATCATTTTTGGTGGAAAAGTGAATCTAGTTGATACTTTTAAGAAGTCAAGATTGAAAAGTCTCAGTAGTTTTCAAATCTAGTTCTAAACAAAATCGATTTTTGTTTTGTTTTGGTGAAAATTACCGTAGATACATAACATTATCACCGAATGGTTATATTAGGATTTTCTACACACCATTCAATTTACGATTTTTATTTGTTTTTTTTTTTAAATTATTATCTAAAAAATGTTTTTAACTTGGTTATAAACTTAAAAAAAAATTGAACGTAAATCTTCAATAGTTTTTTATGAGCATCAGAAGTTAGAATTTCGACAAAATCACGAATATTTGTAAATTATTTTGAATTTACCTAAGATATTCATAAAAATGTTTTTTTTTATATTGAAAATTTAAAAATTGAATACCTACAAGATTGAAACTTCCTCATAAGTTTTTTTTATTTTCAAAAAAAAGACTTCAGCAGAGTCAAATTATTTTTTTATGGGCATAAAGGTTCATTTTTTTTTGACATTGGATATTTATAAATTACGATTTCTCATTAAACAATTTTCTTATTTTGTTATAATTGAAAAACGAAAAATCTTAGATACTTGAAGTTTTTACTAAGTGTTTATTTTATCACTTTCTATACATAATAACATTTACAAATTTTTTTTAGTTTTTTTCTTAAATGTCGATAAAAAAATAAAGATATAGGTATAAGAGCCTCTCGTTTTTATAAGCAATTTAAGTTAATTTAATTTTTTTACAAAATTCCTCAAAATCTTGAGATGTACAAATTAATTTGTAGGGCACATTTATAAAATGTTCAATTTTTATAGCTAAGGGTTAAAAATTTACCCTTATAAGGTTTCTTATAAGTAGTTTAGACTATAACCAAAAAATATATGAAATATATATATATAGTTTTTTCTTTTATAGATATTTTAAGTTTAAATTTGGATGAAATTATATATTTAAACAAAAAATAACGATTTTAGTTATTTTAATGTAATTTAAAAATATTATTTGTGGATACTTAAAACATTTACAGTATTAACATATTTTATACAATATACATACTATGACGTTTTCAAATGCATTTTTTCTACAAAAATTAATTTAACTTACCTACTGTATTACTAATGTGTAATAGTAAAATAAATTATTTTAATTTTACAAACCGTCTTTGCTCAGAATCATTTTTCCTATTCCTACAATAAAATTATATTATTCAATTAAATTTTAACACATCCATTACAGTGACTCCTTTAGACACCTACTGTACAGTAAAGCAGTAGCCACTTGTCCACATTTTTTAATATGACTTTCTAAAATATAGAAGAACTTGTTCATCTTGCAATTGCAAAAACCGTTCTTGTGTTTGGTTTGATATTAATTATATTAGCATTAATTAAAATAAAAAGCAAGTTATGAGAAATTTACTACAAATGTAGGTAGTAAAAACATGTTTGTTTCAAAAAATGGTATACATATTGATAGATTTTAAATAAGAATACATTGTACGAATCAACCAATAAAAACAAAAATATAAATAATTTAAATAAATAATAATGATAAAAAAAAACAATAAATATAATATACATTACATAAAAATAATACAATTCAATGGATGGAATAGTTTGATTATTTTTAAAAATAATTTTATTTGATACAAAAAAATTTAAATTGTATTATAAATTATACTTTATTTGCTATTGACTAGTTACATACAAAATTCTTAAGGAATTGATGATGGCGGAAATTACAGTCAGTGCATAAAATATAAACTTAAAAGAAAACAAGTTATATGGAAAAAACCAATTTTAAGAATAAGTAACTAAAATTATACCTGTCCTTCAAGCATATCTTTATACATATTTTGATTAAAAAATAATCTAAATAGTGCCTATCTAACTATAACTCAATTGTGGTATTACCAGACCCAAGAAAAATTATTTGTGAAAATATAATTACCAAGACATAGTGATGCACACATTTTTTGTATTAAATAAATAGTGTAAATACATTAGCAAAATTTCAGCAATCATCAACTCAATTATACCTTGCAAGCCAATCCATAGTATTCTAACTATACTCTGTTCAGAGAGAGAGCATGCTGGTTCTGCGCATGTAGACTGGTGGAAGGCTGCTCGCTGAGAACCTATTTCCCTTTCCAAGATGTCCGATTGTCATGACGGTGGCAACAATAATAGGCGACCAACCGCACGACGACACCCGATTACTGTGTTCGTTGAAGAGTAAAAATGCTATGGGTGGGTGATGTGAGAGGATGCGCAGAACGAACCGATTTTCGTTGGGCCGCGGCATGCTCTCTCGCTGAACAGAGTATATATACAACATAAAAAATTATTTCATAAAAATAAATATAATATATATTAATTACTTAATCCTAAAAAAAAATATAAGTGATGCATGATAATATCAATATTATTATATAACATTCATATGGACAACTTTATTTTTTTTAGTAATAATAAATATTAAAAATATATTTATATCTTGAAATTACTTAACTTTTTTTTTCATTAATAATATATAGTTTGATGTTGTTAAGTCTTCACAATACTTAGATACAATATCATAAATCAAAATGAAATGAAAAAAATTATATTTAACTATAATAAAAATATATAGTTGTTCATCAGTCATCACAAAATAATATAATATATAAACAGAAACAGTAACAATGCCACTAATTTATTTAACTGTAGCAAAATAATAATCCTTAAGGGTTTCTGGCTGCATCAAACATAACTAAAAATAAATAATCAATATTAGATTCTTTAGTTGTATTATGATTATTATTTCAATGTTAATATATGAGAATAATGTTAACATGTTAATATTTTATTAAAACCCTTACCATTTAAGATTGTAATTCAAATAAATGTCTTAATTTTACAAGGTGATTTTAAATAAAATTTTGTATTATTATTTAAACAATATTAGCTTTAGCTTTATTAAAAAAAGTGGATGTATTCACAGGCATTTTTAGCATTTTATATAAAAAATTCAGCATTACAATCAAGTCTGCTTTAAACAAATGAGATTTACTTTTGTATTTTTTTAACGTAATTATACAATTTGGGAAAATACAAACCGTAACATGGTAAATTTTTACTCATTTACAATAATTTATATCTTTAATTGACTTAAAAAAAGATTAAGAAAAAGAATTATTTTTAAAATTTTACATTTTTTTGAAATTACCATCAAATTGAAATCATTTAAAACAATTAGAAAATATTGATTTTTCCATGGAGATTTTTAGGATGTTACAGAAATATTGTGTCATGATATATGTAAAAAATATTAAAAAATAATCATATTGATTTGGTATCTCAATCTATTTTATCAATAATATTGAAAAATTACATTTTAAAGAGCTCTGAGTAAATATTAGACTTAATTAACTTATTACCAAAGCTATAAATGAGTACAATTATTAGTTTACATTGTCAGTTTGCGTTGAGATTTGTTTTGATACTTCAATTTTGAAAGTGAGATATTACATTATAATTATTGTTTACTTATGTATTTCTTTTATACATTGAAACATTAGATATAGAAAAAAATGCAAGTTAAGACACTATAATGGAGTTATCATATTTATATTTGATAATCAATTATGTAACTATAATATAATTCCCTATAAGTTAGACGACGACCAAGTTTTGTCTAGTTCCTTAAATAAATAAATATTTAAATTGGTTTTTGTTGTCTTTAGTTTCTGAAGATTCCTTTACCATGTTAATCTTAGAAAAATACAAACTAGTTAGTTATTGGAATAACAAGTGGCAGTTCTGATAGCACTGCACTTGGCACATATTAGCCATACCCGTTGCATCTAAGGCTACTCTTATATGAGAGAAAATATAAAAAACGTATAATTCTCTATAGTGAGCATAAAATTAAAAATTAATAAGCGCATTCTCAGTGTTAACATTTCAAGAATTAAGAAGTTAATAAAAAGCAAAATTCATATATTTTAATGAGCAAGTTATAAAATGTGTACCTTGGACACGATGATTGTAAGTATGAATAATTTTTGGTATTATCAACAACATCATAATTGGGATTAGAAAAAGACGATGGTTTTGTTAGGTTTATATAGCCAGAACACTCAACTAAAAATAATATAAAACAATAAAACACAGTTTGATAAGAGTATTAATGTCAACCAAAAAACCATCTTTAAGTCAATAACAAGTCTACAAAGCAGTTTAAAATTATTCAACTAATAATTACCATTCAACATGTGAATTAATTTTATAAATAAAAAAATATAGGAAATTCAACTAACCTGGGTTATGCAGCATAGGCCTCAATTCCAAATCATCTTTGTTTTCTGAATGTTCAGAACTGTTTAAGCATGAATTTAAATTGTTTTCAGAGACAATTGAACAATTCAAATAGGTTGGTGCCGTTAAAAGACTTAGGTAATCAGTTGAAACTGATCCCTCTGTATTCATTCTCATATATACCTCATTTAAATTCATATAATGCTATATGTGAAACATTAATACCATTTAAGTTTTTAATATACATAAAATATATTATTATTTATTACTTACTGATTTAGTACCATCTTGTAATAAATCACCCAGACGTTCAGCTAAATCAGTGAATGAAGGCCTTGTCATTGGATTCATTTTCCAACAGTCTAACATTATATTATATCTAAACATGAAAAATTAATAAATGTATTTTAAAATATTATAATAAATTATTTACAACTTTAATTGATAATATTTTTATTTTGTTTTTTTAAACTTACATTTCAGAATTGGCATATTTTGGCTGTTCCATTCGATAACCTTCAACCAATCTGTTGAATAAGTCATTAAATTTTTGGATATCTAATAGAATAACAAAATAATAATATATACATAGTATTTCATCAAATGTTTAAATGAGATAATAAAAAATTTTAATTTTTAAACTATTTACTTGGATATGGAGTAACTGCTAATGAAAATATTTCCCATAGAACAATACCAAATGCCCAAACATCAGACTGTGTTGAAAAAACTCGATCACGGAGAGATTCAATTGCCATCCACTTTACTGGCAAAAGATCCTGCAAATTAAAAATAACTAGGTATTATAAAAAATTAAAATAACATCTAATACATCATACTACCTTATCAGACTTTTTTTTGTAGTTTTCACTATTATACATAGTTTTTGCAAACCCAAAATCACATATTTTAACAATATTTTCTTCAGCTAATAGAATATTTCTTGTTGCTAAGTCACCATGAAGAATCTTAAAAACAAAATTCAAACACTAACTATTCATACATTTTTATTTTAGAAATATACCTTTCTACTAGCAAGATATTCCATTCCTCGTGCTACTTGAAATGACCAACATATTAAGTCATGAGTACATGATGGTTTAACAATCAAATTTTTATAATCCCCACGATAGTTACTCCGCCACTCCGGTTCTTCGTCAGGGACCAAATACCCATCAGAACCAATTTGTGTACTACTATCATCACATTTTTCTGACAATTTAGTATTATTAGGAACATTTACATAGTATGGATTTCTAATTAGCAAAAAATAGTAAAAAATTATTATAATCCTACATTAATTGTTTAAAAATGTTAAGTTCTAGTTCAAATTACTTAGATATGGCTTTTATATTATAATCTAAATAGCCATCTGTTGAAACTTGATTCACAAAACAGTCCCTCTGTTTCAACATGTATTGATGGATATTTCCAAAACGGCAATACTCTACAATCACCATCAATTCTCCTAAAGTATATTATAATCTGATTATTTATCTATTAAAACATTTAAATTTAAGTCAATTAACAATATTTTAAATAACATTACTTTTGTTTATGTTCCCAGTGTAAGCTCCAAGTAAGTTGACTACATTCAAATGCCTACCAAGATGTATCATAATCTTTAATTCAGAAGCTAAGGCTTTAATATATGATGGATCAGTGTTTGGCTTAATCATTTTTACTGCAACAGTTGTGGTGGTATCTTTGTCAATAATACCAATTGCTTCAGCTTTGAAAACAACTCCAAATGCTCCCGAACCTAATTGCTTACCTAAAAGTAAAATTATAAATTATATTAATACTTTTTCTAAACTATTATAAATTAAAAATATAAGTAAAATTTCTTAAATTGTTTACCAAGTTTTAATTTTTCTCTAGGAAACTCCCATCGTTTATCATAAGGAAGTAGTTCTGCCTGTTCTTCAATCCCCAAATCAGGATTCCAGCTTTCAACTGCACCATTCTCAAAGTGTAACAGACCAGCTAGAGCTAATTCTTTTTTTAATTTCTATAAAAAAAAATGTTTGTATAAATATTGATTGAAAATTAAAAATATACTATTATATTAAATATGTTACAATAAAAATGTAATTAATACTTACTTTTTCTCTCTTTAAATGTACAGCACAGCCTATCATAAGAACTCCCAAAAGAATAGTTAACACAGAACAAAAAGCAATGAAGCCAAAATGTTCATGCTCTATAGGTTTATCTGTAAAACAACACATTTTTAATAAAAATAATAATTAAATTTTCAAATTCAAGGAGAAATACTATTAAACTAAAAAATGTATGATGCTTAATACATTTGATAATTAATTACACTTAGAATAAGAACTTTTTATTTATAATGTATTAAAATTTGTAATCATACCAATAAGATACAATGTTTTGGTTGAAATAGCACTGCCAACTTTGTTCGAAGCATTGCATACATAATAGCCTTCATCTTCTAATGCAGTAAACCGTATTACAAGTGTTTGATTTTTATCCAGCAATAAGAGTCTACTGTCATTTTTATTTAACCTTAATATATTGCCATTCTATAAGTAAAAACAAAATTATTATTCTAAAATCTAGAACTATTAATAAACAATATAACTCACTTTATACCACGTAACAGTAGGTGGAGGCATACCTTTTTTAATATAACACCCCCATTGGGCTGGTTTACCAGTTTTTACTTTCAAACTACTTGAATTAGATGATTCATGAATAATTGGTATTTGTGAATCTGCAATTTTATTATAACAATTAATGTTGTTGTAAATAAAAAAAGAATATGATTATAAAATAAAAATTATAATATTATTTTGATTAAAAAAAATATTTACTCTGGACTAATACAGAATACAATATTGTTGCTGAATTATTCTCATATGACTCGGGTACCATACACAAATATTCTCCATCAAATGTATTTGTAATATTTTTTATCATTAAATATGAACGATACGAAAGTTCTGTTTTATTATTTGTTATAATGACATCTATAACATACACATTAAAATAAATGAATTATAAAAAATTTTAAGCAGAAATCTATTATTTTTATTTACTTTAAAAAAAATTGTATATACATTAAAAAAATATATAAAATATCAATATAATAATTTAAATAACAAAAATTTAATCTTTTTTTTTGTACTGAAATAAATGTACTCACTTTTATCATTATTCACTGGTCTCTCTTTATTGTTTAAATCTCGAAAAATCCATTTAATATACTGTTTATAATTATATTTGGAAGCCCCACATTCAATTGTTATATCATCACCATCAACAACAATTGGTGGTCCTTTGATGGCCAAACCACTTGATACATCTAAAATAATATAATGTTATTGTTAATTTTAACATAAAACAGTGGTTGTAATTCAAATAAGGATACCAATTTAATATTTTTTATTCTATTTTCTCATTTGTTTGTTTTGTAAAAAACAAAACTATAGATTATATTCATATAAATTTTAAATAATATATAGTATATAATTTTATTTTTTATTTAAAATTTGTATTTTGTGTAAAATCTTAAATCTAATTATGATCTTACCAGTCACAAAAAACATAGACTCATGATTAGAATTTCCAAATTCATTTGTAGCATTACAAAAAAGTATTCCAGTTTCAATAGCAGTAATATTTACTAACGATATAAGGAATGTTTCTTTAAACACAGTTTCTTTATACATGCTTCTCTGTAAATTTTAAATAATATTTCTTATTACTTTACTTATTATTCATTAATAATTAATTTATTATGAAAATAGATATCAATAAACTAATTTACAGGTAACTGGGTAAATGATTCTTCACATTCAGGATAATTTGGACACTTTTTAAAAGCCCACTCGACTTCTGGCAAAGGATAACCACCTATATAACATTCAACGCTATACATTTTTCCCAGCTCATAAAATACCTTTGAGTTAGAACTATTAGTTATTTGAACTAATGGTCTGTCTGAAAAATACATTATAAACAAAATAACAAAATATAAAACTACTGCATAAAAAAATTATTAGTATTATCAGTTACCTTCAACTAGCAAGGTTACAGTAATTTGTTTCACATGTGCATCATTATCTGCAACTAATTCATATGTACCGGAATCATAAAGCTGTAAATCTTTTATAACTAATTTGGATGTACTTTTGTCATTTTCCACTGATACTTTTTCTGGATTCATTCCTAATTCTTTACCATTAGGATCTCTCCTAAAGAAAATACAATAACAAAATTACTAACTTTACAATAATAATGATTTAAATTAATTATTTTGCTAATTACCATATAAGAGATGGTTTTGGGTATGCAGACACTTGAATTATCCATTGTACCTGCCGGGTTCCTGCCTTACGTGTTATTGTAAAAACATTACCTTGAACTGACAAACTTAAATACGTCATATCAGGTGCTGCAAGTATACATATAAATGAGCAATTTAATTATAAAATATTTTTAAAACTTACTAAATGCCTTAAGTTTATATGTAGCACGATTTTTATGTCCAGAATGTACCGTTACTTCACAAACATAATCGCCTTCATCTTTAGTAGTAACATTTTTAATACTCAATAATCGACTACCTACACTTTTGCCAACTCCGTGTTTCAAACCATTAAAGAAATTTTCTTTGCCAATTATCACATGGCCATCCTATTAAAAAAAAAAAAAAAAAAAAAACATAAATATGTAATGAGAAATTTAATATTATTAATACATTTGTCAGATAAATATCAAACCTGAAGCTTCTCTTCCTGAGGAACTTTCCAATGTAATGTGAAAGAAATACCAAGATCCATGCTTACAGAACAATTAAGGGTTAAATTTTGACCAATAATTAAATGATCTGTATGTGCATCACTACTATTGATATAAGGCATTACTACTTTATGCACTTTAGCTGAAAATTATAATTATAAATCATGTTTACTTTTAAAAATGAAATATTTTTATTATGCAATTGATACAAAATTAAAGCGTTTAAATGCAAAAAGCCTGTCGGATACTAAAAATATTTATTAATGACTAAAATACATTTAAAAAAGTAATTCCAAATAGAAACCTAAACCTCATTAGTCATAAACTCATTAATCATAACATACCTCAATACAATATAACTTATGTTAACGATGGTTCTCAGTAATTAAAACTATATTACACATCAAAAGTAAAGGAATAAATAAATAAACTATCTCTTGATTTTTCAGAAATCAAGTAAGTATTATATCATGATATTACTTACAAATTAAAGCTGAATAAATTAAATACACAACTAAAACATAGCAATACCACATAAATAATCAATTAATTTTAAATAAAGAATATTATATAATTTAATTTGAATGTGAATAAATAATTTAAAAAATTGTAATAGTAAAAAACAGTATTCTGAATTACTTAAAATTTGTCAATATATATTTACTGTTCTAGCTCACAATGCATAAGTAGAGAATTTTTTAATCAATTGCCAGATAAAAGGAATATAATAAAAATAGAAACAATTGAAGCAATTTTAGATGTTTAAACAAATTTTTAAATGAGTTGTTTTGTTTTATAATTTTGTCTTGAACTAAAATAAAACTGATAAAACTAGTAAAAACAAATTCAAAATAGCTACTAAAATCAATAACTATTTAAAAATTATAATATGTCTTAAAACTTGTCAAATCAAAAGAAGTATGATTATTTTAAATTAAGATAACTCACTAGCAAAATTTGTCTTTTATGAAATTATCAATTAAATATATCTTAAATTATATAAAACCTACGTTCAATAACCAAACACCATGTAAGTAACAATACTAACTCACGATTAATGTAAACAGTTAATTCTCGTAATTCACTGCTGTTATTTCTTTTTGCCTCACAATAGAATACACCAGAATCTTGAACTGAAGGTGACCTAAGTGTATATCCTATTTTTGGATCATAATCTAAATTCTCAGTAATCTGAAATATGAATATAATTTTTTTTTTTTTTAAGTTACATACACAACATTTTGGTATGAAAAATACACTCTGAAGCCAAACGCAGTTAAGCAAATTAAAAATATTAAATAGATACAAAACAAGTCTAAAATATCCTTACACATAATAACAATATGGTAAGTTGCACGACTTTTTTTGTCATAGTATTCGGCATCACAAGAATATATTCCTGAACTAAACATTCTTACTGAATAGAGTAAGAATCCAAGCTTTGGGTCATAATGCAATTCCATGCCATCATATATGTTACCAGGCACCAACTAAATTGAAAGAAAAAGTTAAGCATTCACGTCCAAAACACATAGCAAATAAGATTAAAATGTTAGCACATTCAAGAATTAATTAATCATATTATTGTAAAAAAGCTTATAAATGTGATCAACTAAAAATGAGTTACTCCATTTAGTATAGAACAAATATTACACAAAAATCCAGCAGAATTAATGAGTTATTAGTAAAAATTTTTTTAAACTATTTAATCTAAATCACAAAAATAATAAACTAACAATTATTACCACATTATACATCCTTTTAAAATATTTATTACAATAAAAATTTAATTTAAATGCATTGCCCAGTACTTAAGTATTAAGGAAAAGCCAATCATAAGAACAAAGCACTAATTTATTAACTCATAAAAACAAATATAGAGTTTTTCTTTGTCAACAAAAGTTAAAAGTCAGTACTCAGTAGTATAGTTCAGAAAGTGCTTCACTTCTGTATTTTTAATGATGAGTGCATACTATCAATTATTATAAACATTAAAAAAAAAAATAATTTAACATGTTGAAGAAATTATAATCAAGACATTAATTTATTAATCAAACAAATTCCCAAAACCAAATTCTTATTTCATAGTCAATACAAATGTTTATTTTGATAAATCAAATATAATTTAGAGATTCATTTGTATTTTCTAAAGTTTATTTATTTAATTTAAAATCAATTATAAAATTTTATTTTAATAACAGATGATAACAGATAAATTATGAAAAATGGTATACCCACTAAAATTTTACAACTACATCACAGTTATAGCAAATAACAAAATTTAATTCATATGTTTTTAACCAATTTTATTGTTTAGTAAACATCCACCATATTTGTTTAAAAATATATTGAAGAATCATGATTTAAACGTTACCTCTTCTTCATCTTTGGTTAATGTTACGTTTATATCTGGTGATGTTGGCCGACATGGTATAATAACATTACCAAATTCGTCCTGAGACAATAAAACTAAATTTTCAGGAACTGCTAATAAATGTGTATCATCTAAACATTATAAATAATATGTATTTAATTCATTTACAATAAAGTTCAAACATCAATAACAATTATTAAATTAATAAAAAAGTAATTTTTACGAAACCATTTTTTCATTTATTTCATAAACAAAAAACTGTATTTAAATTAAAATATATTTTAAATATAACAAAGGAAATGTTTACATCCTAAAATATATACACATGAATAACTAATTCATAAAAAGTTGTGATCTAAATATAGGAACTAAGATTTATTTAATTAAAATGTTATACCACCACATTCTATCACTTTAAAAATAAAAGTTTAAAAGACCACATAAAAACTTATAAAAGCATTTATTAATTTAAATTTAAAATACTTACGCTGAACAAATATGTATATTTTTGCTGAATTTTGTTCATCTACTCTTAAGTCTTCAGACAATGGATCACAATAGTAGTATCCAGTATCCAAATAACTAGCTCTACTTAATGATAGTAAAGATATATAACTATCATTAGCCAGTCCTTGTGATATGTTGATTGAGGAATTCTACTCAAAATGATTAATATAAAACAATTAATTTATGTATTAAATAATTATATAATTAAATAGATTTAAAATTCAATGCATTATTTTAGTAGGTAGTGGATCATTTATCAATAAAAGCAATAAACATCATTTAAAGAAATATACATCAATATACTTATACAGTTATACAGCTACAATTTAATTTTGAATAAACAATTAGGATGAATATGTGTTCAGTCTTTTGCTTAACAATCAGAACCATTACCAAAATGTATTATTATTATTCATTAATTCTCACTTTTTCTATATGTAAACTTGGATCATATTGATTTTGATTCCATTTTACAGGTACATCTCCTGTACATTTAAGTGTGAGATCAGCCCCTGATGTTAGGGTAAGTTCAGGAACATCTGGCCATATATGTACATCTGAATAAAATAACAATTAAATATATTTAATTAAATTATCATGATATGCAATTTTTAGAAAAATGCTTTTGTAAACATGCAATTATGTTCATATTTTCCAAGAAACATGTGAATGCCACTCACTTATATTAAATAGAATGCAAGTGTGAATAAAACTTAAATTTTGGAGGATTTTTAGGTTTATTGTATTAACATTTTATATACATGGTGCCAGTGGTATCATCTAATGCATACTTATTATAATAAAATACTTAAAATTTGCTTTGAAATGTTTATACAATTTTAAAATTACATGTACTATAACAGTTCAATGCAGATGTAAATTAATGAAAGTATTAATAAGGACACTAGTAAATTTGTTAATCAATTAATTTCTACTTTCCTGCATTTTCTTTGTTATTTTTATGCATATATATCATTAGTTCAAATATTTCTTCATAAACTATAATTAAAAAATACTTATTCAGTATTTATTTTAAGTATGTTAAGATTTAGGTGTGAAAAATATTTATATTTTGTATCAATAATATTAATTATTCATTATATTTTTATAATTGATAATAGGTAGTTATAACTTTTATGTATTGATAACTATAGACAATTTTGAATTAACATTTAAATTTCATATCATAACGGTTTTTTTAATTTGAAACTTTATCATTTCCTTCTTCATTTCTATTTAATCTGTGATTTTAGTTTTTATAATTTTAGTTTCCTTAATTATATTATTTCATTATCCAAATGAATATTTATACAGATTTGAAATACAATATATAAATTAGTCCTATATAATATATTGATCACAAATAAAATCACAGTTGATTTTTACAGTCCTTGTTGGTAAGATGTTCATAACTAATAATCTTCAAATTTAATCACAATTATACTATTACCCTCGTATATCTCTATAAAATTATCACATTTCAAATTCACAAAAATTAAATAATTATATGTTACATTTATTTAGTTACTAAAAATAGTTTAGTTAATGGTAAATTAGCCCGAGAATAGCAAATAAGAAAAAGGTAGATTTATAAAAAATTATGTACAATCCGATTTATCGGCAAAAATAAATTGTAGGATAACATGTTTAAAAAATCAAAAGTAGCGAGATATGAATGAATTAATGAATACCTATCGGCTACCAATTGGCAATTACCAAGGTAAAATAAATATAGGCTAGTTGGTTTACTATTGAAAAATGAATAATTTTATAATTACATAGGTAACAAATATTTTGAAATAAACAAAAAATTAAGAGTCGATTTGTTATATGGTACCTAATTAATAGGTTTCAACTTTCGAGTGCACCTCGTCAGAGTGGGTAGATAACATGAATATGTTAAATTTGAATTCATATTTGATAAATCATCATATACCAATGTAAAACGATTCTGAGCGTCAGCATCTATTACTAATAAGGATGTTTTATAATTTATTTATCTATTAGTAGCAACAAAGAAGGTATGTTGAACTGTTAAAGTAATTTTAGCCGAAAACATCGCAAATATTAATTATTTTAATAAACAAATAAGTCGATACCGCGTAACGTAGAACGGTGAGAATAAATTTGTGGTGTAAATAGCTTAAAATTAGTCTAAATATATTCAAAAATGTAATTGTGACTATAGGTAAGCAAAAGCAAAAATTTTTAAGTTTCTATGATTTCTGTTTTTTAAATTATGTACAACAAACTAAAATCGTTGTGAAAAAATCATTATAGTTTTAATATCCTATTTTCTAAAATTTATACAATGCACAAAAAGAAGCAAAATATTCTAAATAATTATATTAAGCCTACATTAAGCCTAGAAAATGATGATATATAATTTTTGGTGAAAATTTTCGAGATTATTAATTTTTGAGTCATAAGAAAAAAACAATCAATTTTGTCGAAAACTGATTTGCGTAAATGTATTCCCGTTTTATCGAAATTGTATTTCCTTTATCGATTATTTTTGATATTATTTGAAATTTTTTACTTTTGATCCACCTAAGTATTAATATTTAATATAACTAAATCCAATTTCTACTAGAAACAACCCTTCAAGTTGATGATAGAATCATTTTTCTGCTACAAAAGGTGATGACAATTGACTCACAAAGCATACATCATTGTGAAACCATACCCCGACCAATGCTTTTATTGCTCTGCTCAGAATCTAAAAGGCAAGTTGCAGGCACGTGTTCAGGATCAATTTTCGAGAGAGGAGTTAAAATATTTTAAATACAATAAAAATATATAATTTTACACATATTTATTATATTATATTATATATATAACAATTTTAAAATTTCGAGGGAGTGCACCCCTAACCAGCCATATATACAGGTCTGGCAAATTGTATAATACTATAGATCCAACAACTCTATACTTTAATTCTAAAATATTAAAACTAAATTCACATACATGGGTACATTTTTCAATTTTTGGAATAATGACCTCATTGTAAATATTCAATACATCGATATAAATATAAAATATAATATATTTAGTTATATAATTATAATTTTTATTTTAAAATTATTATAAATATAATATTTATTTATTTATAAATATACCAAATCGCATACATTATATAAGACTTACTACTACTTGTCAATAACTTATGTCAATATCGGTAAACTGTAGAACGGTATAAATAGGTACATGGTACAAATAGATAAATATTAATCTAAATATTTTGAAAATTTTATTGGAATAGTTAATAATAATAAACGTATAGTAAATAGCTTCAATTGCCTATGAATAATATTATAATAAGAGTCTTAGCTGTTAAAATTTGAAATTTTATGAATTTTTAACTCCAAACTCTGCAGCAAGCGTATATAATATTCTTAAATTGCTACAAGAACTTATGGTTGGATCTAGTAATAAAGTTTTTGATGCATCATACAATTTTTTATTTATATTTTTTCTTCTACAATCTACAAAAGAGGGTATCTAACACAAAAAAAAAATACATTCTTATAAAACCAATACATTTATCGCTCCGTTCCGAGTATAAAATCAAGACTTATTTTACACATCAAAATATTACTCAGTAAAAAAGAGCAATTTAGAATATTGGTCCCTAATTATCTAACATTAATTTAAACAGGATTAAGGATCGATTTTTTGTAAATACCAAGAAAGTTTCTCGATTTCTTCGCACATATATGTTTCAATTTTATTTGAACAATTAAATATGTACTATATACGAATAATAATTCAACAAACCAATATATCCACACAACTTAATAGATGATTTGTTTAGCTTTAATCTACTTTTCAAAAAACAAATAAGCTATATATTTTTTAAATATATCAAATAACAAAATTATTATCGGTGACATCGTTTATTGGTAAAATATTTTTTTTTCGTATTTCCTAGTAGTAAATATGATAGTATAATCTATATCCGGCATAAAATCCCTGATGATTGTTTTTTTCTAACTTCCATCATTAATTATTAATACTATAGTAATAAATTATAAATTATAATCAACATTCAATGTTACTAATGTTACTGTTATTAGACAACTTAAACACACTACTGCTAGCTTTCAAGGAATAATAAAAATAAATAACAATAATAATAATAATAATCTATTTTAGTGGTTCTCAAACTGTGGTACCCGGAAGACCGTGTTAAGAAAATTAATAAATTAATATTTTTAATGTTAGCAATGCATCTAATATCAGTTTGTGCTTTGTGTAATTAGGTGCTTATATGTATACTGTG
This sequence comes from Pentalonia nigronervosa, assembly GCA_014851325.1. NCBI lineage: Eukaryota > Metazoa > Arthropoda > Insecta > Hemiptera > Aphididae > Pentalonia > Pentalonia nigronervosa. Next base: position 12,119 of record JACXSJ010001879.1, on the reverse strand, counting down.
AAATGTAGAAACCCAAACTTTTTTTATACATTATTATTGTTAAAAACATTTTGACATTTTGAATAATTCTATTTTTAGTGGTACACAAACTAGACTCATAAACTTGATTCCAGTATGTAAAGTGTATTGTATTACTTAATTAAGGTGTTACTTTTAAATAAATAACACTAATTGTATCACTATATTTTAGTTTTTTGAAATATTTTTCATGTATATTTGGAAATCATTATAAAACAACATTCAAAAAAAATTTTATCTTTTTTTTAATACATATTATACATCATAGTTAATTCCCTAGTCCTAATAAAAATATTTTTCTAAAAATTTTAATACTTATACAAAGATCGAATTTTGAACAAGTAAGTTGGTGATTAGTAAAAACTTAGAACCAACATTAACCAACATTCGAACTTTAACGATAATAATATTATTTTATTATTATTTATTCTGATATTCATCAATCATCCTACAAAGGAGTCAAGTAGTAACCGTGTAGAAAACCCGTAATTTACTTAGTTTAAAGTAAAAATACTGAAATAAAAGTAGTTTTACAACAAAATACGCTAAAAAAATTGAAAAATATCAAAATATGCAAAAATATGGGCTAAAAATGTTGATATATTTTATTCACAAAGTTATGCGACGTTTTATTTTTTTTAATCTTACTTAATATATAATAATAGCGGATTTCTCCATTCTCAACATTAACTCTGAAATCGTCATCAAAAAATAATCATTTTTGTATTGGAAGCTATTTTTAATAAGTAATAATTGTATTCGTCTTTAATCTAATTGTCGAAATGAAATAGTTCTGTATAAAAAAAAACATTGGAGGATAGGCTAATTTCAGACTACCGGGAAATTTTATAAGGGCCCCCTCATAAAAAAAATCCAATTAGCTAATTAAATGTAATATTTACAGTATATACCTACTAATAAAGTAATAACTAACCAAATTTTAGAAAATAATTAATTTATTTTAAATTTTAAAAGAATCACACCCGAAATTGCATATAGGTATGAGTTATTACTTAATAATTAACATTTAGTTATTATAATGTACCTATTAGTTATTTCTTGAGAATAACTTATGTGGGATATAATATTAAATTTTCAAAATGTTTGACTAGGCCTACATTTTTTTTATCAACACTAAAATAAAAACTAAAAAATATAAAATTTCTACAAATAGCTCAAAATTAGTATAAATATTTTGAAAATTTCATCTAGTATAGAAAATGATAATTTAAGTGTAGTGAAATGTTTCGAGTTTCAATGATTAATTACTCAATGTAATATGTTTGAACTCCGGTTTGAACTATACAACTAAAAATATTAAATAGTTAATTTACAAATGTTTATTTAATTTCATCAAAATTAAACTTCAGACACTCATAAAAAATATTTGTGAGATAACACTCAATTTTTTTATAATTATTTTAAGTAAAACTTATATATTTTTATCTATGATTAAATTTTCTAATTTTAAGTATGAATTTTTAACTACAAAAATATTTAAGTATTTAAAGTTTAGATTAACAGAGTAGTAGTAACACTTTGTGAGGTACCCCACTCTAATCGACTCATTTATACTTTTGATCATTACAATAATTAATTAACAAACTACTGGTTAGGAAATTTGATAATTATAAATTAAAATAGGTATAATGAATAATATTATGCTTCAAAATATAAAATTCAAAAGTTTCTGCGACATTCAAAATATTAAAAAACTAAAAAAATAATACCTAAAATATTTTGCTTTTAAATAACATAAAATTATGTAAATTTTTTTTTTAAGTTGAAAGTTTTGAAATAATTAATAATTAGTGTACCTTACCACTTAAATAAATCACTCTGCAGTAAAATCTATATTCTAATAATCTGATTACAACTATTTTTTTTCAAAGTTAGATGTAAGCAATTAAATTTAAAAAACAAAACAAACACTAAAGTACTAAACAGTAAACAATAAAATGAATTGGGTCACTATTTGAATAATCAGTTGCATTTAAATATATTTTCTAGTATTCTAGTTGCCAATATGTATCATAATTCATTCTTGTATCCCATAAGTCATAACATTGAAAAACATCTGCTTTCCTAATTTTAGCATAACTATAATAAAAACCATTAAAAGCTAAAAAAAAACAAGTTTACAAGTATATTGTATACATATTGTTTATATAGCATCCATATAAATCTTATTTTTATAGTTTTAAATATCTTTCAAAACTATGTATCTTTTAATACAATAAATATTAATGACACAGTAAAACCTTACCATTAGGACCAAGTGATTTTTCTGTTATAATTTTTTAAAGGAGTTCTTGTTATAGGGAGACTAAAACATTAAAATAATATATACTGTCTGTATACCTAGGGACTATAGGATCTTTGTTTAGGTATTTTTTTCAGTAAATTATAGAACTTATATGATTCAAGAAAACAATTGATCATAATTAACTAAAAAATTTAGTTACAGAAATTTCAAATTTATTTTCAATACATTTAAATTAAAATGTAATTTAAAAAAGATTTATCCCTGAGTTATAGGTTATAACTATTGGTCAGTCATCAATATGTTCACGTATAGTCTGTAGGTACATGCCTATTTAATAATTCCTTTCTCTTGAAACTAAATATAACATAATAATACATTACAGAAAGTATAATTATTATCAAGTAACTACATGAAAAAACATAACAATTACAAATGGGGAACTAGTCAAAATCAGTTAACAATTGAAATAAAAACTAACCTACATAATGACATTTTTAATAATCTTTAAAATTATTTTAACGATCAAATGGCCTATGGGTCATATTAATCATAATGTTAAATACCTATAGGCTATAATAGTTTCATCCCCAGTTTCACCTTTATGAAGTTAATCAAATATCTTTATTTGAAAAAAAGAATGACAGACATCAAAATAGATATTATACATATAATATTGTAATAGTTAGGTAGTTATTAAACAATTTTATTTCATAGGTTTAAATCATTGTAATACCCAACTAAAATGACAACATTTTTCAAATACTCTTCAGAATTTAACTAGTAAATAAATAAATGTAACAATAGCAATACACAATATGCATAGTATATCTCAATAAATAATTTTTATACAATTTGTAAATTATTTTTTACTTTGTGATTACATAACAATATAACATAATATATTCCAGTCTCATTTTCGATTTTAAAATACGATTCGTCAGTAGTTTCTTAATAGTTAAATACTAATTATAAATAGAAACGTAATCAATGATTGCTTGGTCAAAAAATTACTTATGAAATGGTTGTTCGAGTTATTCAAGGTTTTATAACGTTTGAGTCAACATCGAAAAATGTACTATTATTAAATCATAGCCGCGAAAATAGCGTGTGTACTTCAGACTTCTGACATTTTTACGACGTTCTACCCTTTACATAACTGATGCCCTACCCAAAATACCATAAAACAAAAATACACATGTCGAACGTACAGAGCACTTAAAAATAATATCCAAAGCGTCTTAACTGGGTAACCAAAAACTAAACACAATTTCACGTCACACCTCGCAGAAAACGATCAATATTAAATAGGCTATACATTGAGACATAATATTATTATTACGTAGGGCCGAAGATAAAATTCTGACTCACCCGATGCTGAGACGGTGCCCAACATAGCGGCAGCGGTGACACATAATAATCCGCGGGCGAATAAGTGAATATTAATTATCATTTTCCTATATAGGCGTTCAAATTTTTGTGTTCATCACTGTTTCTCTCCTCTTTCTGACGAGTCGTCACAATAATTCATCTAAACGAACGTGGTGGAGATCGACGGCAATGACTATAATTTATTGTCGTTTGTCAACCGGAAGTCGACAAAAACCAGAAGGCCCCGCAACAGCGGACATGTCGCGCTCGATTTGGTCACAAAACTGTCGGCCGAACGACCGGAGAAGACGGACCACAAAACGACAACGGCAGCAATGACGGTAACACGTCAACTGGCCAAGGACTTTGACGCAGTGACTGATAAACATTGGAATTTCAGCGCCACTTCTGCCGGCGTACCAACCTAATGGAATTACCAGTGAGCAACAAGTGTGTATTATGATCAGCTAAGAACCCATGTGACACCGCAATGGCCAATGATTGCCCGACGGTAAAGGGGGGCAATGGCATGACAATTTAATTTCTAGATGGATATTGTTTAATTAATATTTATTGACAAGGCTCGGATTCTGTGGGTGCTCGGGCACCCCATGTCGTCCAAGCCGCCAATAAAATATATTTGTATTAAAAATTACGTCATTTATGTTATAACCATTTTTTTTTTTTTTGAGCCCCCTGTTAATAAGATGTTCTAGATCCACGCCTCAACGCTTGTTATTGACTTATTGTTATTACCATTTATCACATTATTTAATTATTATCATGTCTATTATATCTTCGACACACGAATTTAAAACGAACAATTATTCCTGTAATTGTCTTCGGAGGGTTTAGAATGTTTAGACAAAAACGAGTGCGTATTCTTCGACATCATAATTCATAAGAGTAGTTGATTGTTGAGTTTATTGGATTTGAACATTCGGAATATAATTATTTACTATCTATATTATTTTATAAATTCCAACGTTTCCGTAATTCAATCATATTATGGATTATATTTGGTGCAGTGGTTTCAAATTTCCAATCTCACACCACACATAGAATGATATGTGGTCTAAAAGTATTGTTTTTGCCTAAAATTATTTAAACATCAGTTTTTTTTTTAATTTGCCAATGCACTTAGTAACTTTTGAATACAAGTACAACACTTGTGGTACTGGCAATAACTTGTGAAAACACTAATGAAAATAAACTAAACACTGTTTTGATAGTAAAATAGATTTTTTTATAATTACAAAATATTTTATATTTATATTACATCTATAAATTATAATAATGTATACATTGTAATTTTGTGTGAAAATATAAAATACAAAAACTTTAAAATATACCTATATACTAAACACGTAAATAATACATTTTTAATTGACTAGACATAACTTCTAGACAACCCTTGTTTATAGTCGTTTTGATATTAAAATATATTTTTGATGAAAAATATTGATATTTGATATACATAGTATAGAAACCATAAGTTCACATAACAAATAAAATCTAGAAGTCTTACACGTTGTCTTGCTCTAGGAACACACCAAATTGTTGGATTTGTTTTATCATCAGTCTTACAATGCTGTGTTGTAATAAAAACCCAATCACGTTTCAAACTTTTTATATATGGCAGTTACATATGTCATCACTAAGTTCCAATCTGGACGTTCTTGGGATATCATGTCATTGATGTTCTAAAATAAACATATGCAATATTATTATTAAAGTGTAATATTTGTTGTATTTAATGCCAATTGCTAATACAATAATGATAGTAATATATATTTATATTTCTAAAGATATATACAATTTGTACTCTGAAATGCAATGAGAATATGAACTAAATTACAGTGATATTGAATTAATTGCTAGAAAATGTCACACAAAAGTAACAATTCTCGTTTTTTTTTTTTATATATACATATTTTGCTTTAATATTCAATTGTTTAAGAGATCCCTCTAGTAATATATTAAAATATTAAATTTTGATTTAGATGTTTTCAATTATTTAGTATATCTTATTAGTATTGTATTTTATTAAAATATTTTTTTTATCTAAAAGAAAATCTCATTATTTATGAATAATTAATTTTTAAAATATTTTACATCACTCTTAAAAAAAATATTTATTTTTATTCTAATTTTTTAGATTAAAAAAAAAATAAAATTGCTAACAATAATTAAATTAACAAATATTGATGCATTTGTACATGATATGGAACTAAATTTGTAATTCGAGCATACTTAAATACAGAAATTAGTTTTATGTTGATGTAGAGGGAGAGGATTATTATGTAAATACATAATTTTATTGAATGCAAATTTCTTAATTCTAATTAAATACAAGTATATTTCATAACATCTTGAATAAAATAAACTTTTTTATTTTACATATTTTCACATATTTTTAAATATTATACCAATAAGCACATATTTTGTATTTTCATACTTATACAATTTTTATTTATATTAAAATTATTTTATTGGAACTTGGAAATTCTGAATTATTATTATTTTTATTCTTCTGAATAAAAATTAAAATACATCAATAGATATTGAATTGACACCATTTGATATATAAATTATAAAATATACTCCATTATCTTTGGTTGACGTTACACACTCTTTTAGCCTCTACAAGTCAATTTTGAGACCTAACAACCATACATCTAAATTTGAAAATCACCAAATGTACATTGTATTCAATTGCTTCGAAGAAGACAACAATATGAAGATGAATAATTAAAATTAAAAAAAAAATGTATATAATAAACCTCTAAAATATGGCTATATCTACAACAGGTACTTTTTTTATATGATCATTCATCAATAATTAAAAATTAATATAAAATACCAATTTTTTTGTTAAATATCTCATGTTTTTTAATACATATTTTGGTGAAAATAAGAACATAAATATTTACACATTTTGACTTTTTTATTATATAAAAATCTATGCTCTATTGATGTGCATTTATTAATATTTAATAAATACATTTTTATAATGTAAAAATGTTTAAACAAAATACACTTATATGGTAGAATTTCTAATTTCTTTCTTTAAATAAATAAGTGTATAATTTTTATGAAGATTAACATACATTTATAAGAAAACAAAATAATTACTAATACTTACTAATGTTGTTGGTATACCAATTGATTCAGCGGCTTCAAATGCAACAGTAAAATTACGCCTTGTTTCTGCCGTTGTTAATTCAGAATATGGAATTTGATCGGGTAAATAAGTATGTAGCAAAGCACATAAGGCTAGTCCATCATTCCACGAACTACTAAAATTTGTTATGTCTATGTTTGGATAGCCAATTGTTCTATTTTGACACCACTTAAGTAAGGCATTGCGTTTTGAACCACCATTTTTTACTAGTGCTTGAAGAGGATCACGGCGTTCAGCTAAAATAAAATTTTTTTTAAAAAAAATTAAACTTAAAGTATTTTGAAAAATATAATCTATAATATTAAATACTACAGTCATTGCCAGATAGATTTGTATGGCGACATTTTTCAATAAGTGTAACCTAAATTAATCACGCTGTGTTTCAGCCGAACCAAGTCATAAATGTATAAAAATATCTACATTTTGTTTAAAATTTTTGACAAAATATTTATTTTTAAATCAATAATGTAAAATATTTTAAAATATTTTGTGACAATTATTGGTTTGTTGATAAATCTGGTAATAACATCCAAATACAAAGAACGCCTGGTTTTCTGTTATAGTGCCGCCATCACCATGTAAATTTATTTGGCAACAACTGTACTCATGTAGTTTCTCAAAACTTCTCAATTTTATTTTAAAAACAAATTGTTAGCATTAAATAGTTTACATCAAATTAATATAGATACATTTAGTTATTTAATAATATAAAATTACGTGTTTCGATTGTTCCTCCAAGGCGAGCAAATGTGTCTATGTTGCGTGACGAAGAAAGAATTGATCCATTCGAACGATAGTCATCATTTTGGCACTTTTTTATTGGATCTATGTATACAAATTATAACATATATTAAATTTAATCAGGAAAAACATATTTAACTGTATTACCGGTTTCTTCACAAGCAGACATTGTATTATTGTCTGCTGAGAGACAATTTTGTTCTCTAAGTGGAGCTTTGAATTCACCATCTCTTGGTAACTTATTTAAATGTTCATTTTCATTTTGCCCCACTAATCCATTTAAACTTGATGTTGAATTGCTTCTGGTAAATTCAGCTAGAATTAAAATATAAGATTTTAAACATGATGATATAAACTCTGAATTTAATATGAACATAAAATCAAATAACAATAATAAACAAAAAATACCAGTTTTTGCTTGTTTGGTAGCATTTTCAATACTTTCAATCAATGTTTTAACAGAAAGTTGACTATCTTGGCGAGAAAGTTTAGAATGACTACTACGACGACTTATCTCATGCCCAATAATAACTGGATTAAGAATGGAATTAGCACTACATGATAAAGCTCTAGGCTTATCCATATCTAAACAGTTGAAAATAATAATTAGAATATGTACTATATTAATAAAAATAATTTAGCACAGCTCTTAAAAGAAAAATAAGTAAATAAAAGATAATGCATAATTTGAAGAGGACGCCACACCCGTATGTGTTGTCTCAATCTTACAAATGTAAAACATAGCAAAAATTGTTTTCCAACGGAAAGAACCATGTAGGCTACAGTCATAAATAACATTTTTACTACATAAAAAGATAACTTTAACTATGCAATATATTTTTTACTTTTTTAATATCGAAATTACAAAAAAGTTATTCAAGTTTGAAAAACACAAAAATAATGGATTTTGAAACAATAAAAACTTTTTTTATAGTTCTGATATCGAAAAAATAAAAATGATATTGCACAGTCAAAGTTTTTCTTTATATGTGGTGAACATTTAATTTCTTAGTTATGACTACAGATTGAGTGGTTCTATCCCGCGCATAATAGTTTTTACTATGTTGTACATTTATAAGAGAGAGAAAACACTTGCAGGTGTGACGTCCTCTTAAGTAAGAATATTGCAAGTACAAATAACAAAATGATTTTTTAAGCATGCTCACTCCCATTTATCATTTAATAGTAAATTTATTTAAATTCTGAATTTAAGAATTTTTAGTTTATTCCTACAGACCGTAAATTTACAAATTTCAGATTTTTTTGTACTACTAAAGGAGTGTCTTGCGATGATACGAACTTCTATTTATCAAATGAAAACATCCATTTCTTACTGCAAATATTTTAGCAAATGATTTTCTCAATGTGTTTAAATCAAAATTCTAATGAGTAGCTTCTGAGTTATTAAAATGTTTATACTAATAAAGATAATATTCCATGAAAATGGTTTTACAAAAATATAAACTATATATAATATTAAATATAATATTTATTATACTTTGGCCATTTTTACATTTTATTTATGTTGATAGATCAATAGTAATTACTAACATTTTCAAATCATCTAAGTTCTTATATCTACTTAACCCATTACCTGCTGAATAATTTAAAATGAAAATGAGGAGGGATCCTATTTGAAAAATAGAAGTTAATATTATCACAGGATCGCCATTAAGTGGTACAAAAAATCTCAAGAATTGAACACATAATATTTAAGTGTATTTAAGAATTCCAAAAATTTTAATTTGAATATATACTTAATTTAAGGGTAAAAACAAGGTGAGCATAATTAAAAAATCCCCTTGTATAAGATTGGTGGCTGAGAAAAATTTTATCAAAAGAAAGTTAACAATATATATATTGCATGAACAAGTGATAAATGGATTTTAATTATAAAATAAGTTACTTACGTTTTAATTTATCAAGTTGAACTTCTAATGTTTTTACTTTTTCACGTAGTCTTTTATTTTCTGTTATAATTTGTTCCATATCTTTTTCTACAATTTCTTTATAATCGTTAGCAACTCGAACAGTTGTTAATAAATCTTCTTTAAATTGGTGCCATTCTTTTCTCTATATTATAAAGAATAGTTAAAAATATGATTATATACAAATAGTTAAACTAACATAAACAAAGAATATTTTAATTACTTCAGAATGCATTTCCAATTTTTCTTCTTCAAGAGCTTTACGAACATTAGCTAAACACATTTGGGTTTCAGATAATACATTTGCTAACTGTCTCTTTTCTTCTACATATTTCTGACATAAACTCTGAGCTTCTGATTCTGCTTCTTTAGCTAATTTTAATTCAGATGTTAATGAAGCAACTTCTTCATGCCATTTATCCCTTTGCCATTGTAGGTCTATTAGTGCTGATTTAGCATTATTACTTGCTACAGTATATTGTTCATTAGAATTTGCCAATTGTTCTTTAAGTTTATCAATTTCACAAAATGCACGTTGCACACGTTCCTGCATAGATGCTAACTGACTTTCTAAGTTATCCTTTTCACGCCTTGCATGATTTAATAATTCATCTAATTCAGATTTGTCACCTAATTTATCTCTTGCTGCTTCTAATTCTTCAATCTAATTTATAAAATTAACTTTAAAAATAAAACTTTATTGCATATACCTATTACTATATTATACTAATCTAAAATAAATATAACATACCTTTGCTCTAGCGTTGTCTAATAACATGAGATTTCGATTAATTTCAATATTTTTTGAAGATATCTCTTCTTTAGCAAAAGCAAGCTGTTCATCAAACTGTTTGACTTCAGCACTTTTGCTATCAACAGTAGATTCCAAAAACCTAACCCTTTCTAAAAGTTGATTGGCTTTTTTTGTTTCATTATCTAATGTTCGTCTCGATTCGTTTGCTTCAGAAATGAGTCCTTCTTGTTTAGTTAACCAAGCCTCACGTTCTGCCTGCCCACTTTTAAGCAATTCAACTAATTTTTCTTCTCGTTCGGTAACAGATGATGGAGGATTAGAGCCAGGTACAAGAAATAACCCTTGTAATGCATCAACTTTGGTGCGAGCATCTTCTAATTTTTCTGTTTGCTGACATAATGACTCCAATAATACACCTTTCTCCTTACCCAAACGTTCATTGTCATGTTGAAGATCATAGAGTTGTGACTGAAGGTCAGCTAATTCTTGCAGTGTTGCTTGCAATTCTTCATTAGTACTAAAAAAATATGTAAATAATTATTACATAACTTGTAAATAAACCATAATGAATATCTCAATGAATACTTACCTATAATGGGTTTCTTCCATTTGTACAATTCTATCCTGTAAGCATGCCAAAGACACTTCACTGACAGAACTAGAATTTTTATCCCAGTCATGTGTATCTAATAATTCCTAATAACAAAAATGAAAAACTAAATTATTTGTTAATAATAAATCATTTTACTGATACTAACCTGACTAGCTGAATTTGGAGGAGCTATAGAAGCAGGAGCTGAACTTGGATATCTTCGCCGATCATCTACTTTATTATTAGATATGGATGCACATGGCAAAACATTATGAGCACTTTCCATATGCATTGCTAGATTTTGTTCAGCTACATCTCTTTGATCCTATGCAAAATGGATATAAATATTAACTGTTATATAAATTGTTTCTTATAAATACAAAGTAAATTGGTTTATATTATCATTATATTAATTTTAGAATGATAATTTTTCATCTTTAATTTTACAAACAAAATTAGATAATACATCATCAATGAGATTAAACCATTGGCATTCAAATTTGCATGTGCACAAAAATTTACAATATCTACTTATTTTCATTCTAAAGTTATAGTTTTTCACTTTTATAGCATGAATAAAAATTGTAATAACACAATTTAGAAATGTATGTTTACCTTCAACAGTGCAACTTCCAGACGCAACTTTTCTAACTCTTCAACGTACCCGGTAACGTTACTTGACTGCTCAATTGTGCTGGTCGGGGATAAACCGACAGCTGTAACGCCACGACTGCCCATAGCTACTCTCTGCAGTTCTTGCTGCTGCTGTTGATGTTGTTGTTGTTTCTGGTGCTGCTGTTGAAGTTTTTCCGTTTCTTGAGGTAGTTTGTTGTTTGGCGGGAAAACAGCTGATTCCATTGTCACTGGGGGTTGCTGATAGGACCTCACCCCCTCGGAAGGGCTACCCTGGTTGTGGTTCCGGCGGAAAAGCGATATAAATTTCATATCGCATGTATCCCGCACGTAAACGACTTAAAAAAAATAGATGTATCAATAGATACCTACCAAATCAAATTAAACGATAAAAGTAAAAAAAAAATTATTCTTTGCCGATTCATAAGCTGAAGCGCTTTGCAACGTTGATTTGTGTTTTTTTTCATTGGACTTTCACAACAAACGTGAATCGAACATAATTTACAATAACACAAATTAAAAAACACGAACAAAACATAATTCATATTACGACGCCCGAAGACGAACGAGCATGGAAAGTTCCGATAGGAAAACAAAACTACTAACTATAGTGTATTTACGGAGAGGAAAAAAAA
>JACXSJ010001878.1:0-66366 GCA_014851325.1 Pentalonia nigronervosa | reverse complement strand
AAAAAAAAACCCCTCAATATCGACGATCGGAGCATTTGTCTATTGTAAAACGTGTACACGTCATTGCAAAACATTTATCGCTCCGCTTAGCGTATAAAATACATTACTCATTATAAAAGTAAAAAACGAGTGAGTACGCAACAGTAGAACGTAAAACGAAACACAAAGTTGAAATATTTTAATTTAATAGCGGTAAACCTGTGCACGGATATATCGGGTTTATCAATAATAATAATAATAATAATATTAAAAACGGTCTTGGGAAAAATAAACGGGACTGAAATCCAGCTGACGCACGGCCTAATACGTACAAAGAACGGCGCCGCCGCCGCGTACTCGGTAACTAGTAAAAAAAACATGTCGTCTGGGTGATATTTTAATTAATCGGAAACGGTTTAGGACGAAATCTAAAAAATCATTCGCTTCCGATAATTCAGACACCAAAGTCCCAACAGTGACTATAACATTTCATTAAATCTAATCAACGTTCTATTCTAATACGAGACGCGGCTTCATCGATCGTCGAGGCAAACAACACCGTTTTCAGAAGTTCGCGGAGAACAATATCTCCATCACACTATATACGAGCCGATGGATTTCAAAACTAAACGAACTTAACGATCGCGACTACAAGGGTCCGTCCGCAGAAGAGTTGCGGATGTTGCGCTTCGGACGCCGGACAATTTCAATGCTCCGACCGTCTCGGAGATCTCTCGCCAATCGACACATCCAAAAAAGCGGATCGGCGGTGTCGGCACCACCCGCGGACCAGGAAAACGACGAGACCGCGGTCGTTCAAAAGCGACTCGGAGCGAGATGTCCTTTAATGCCCGGCGCCGGGGGGGGGGGGGGGAACCGAAGCGATGAACGCGTTTGGAGAGCTGGTCGGTTGGCTCGACCGGAGAGTGACCGCGACAGCGACCGCCAAGAGCCACGGGATTTGTGGCATCGGCGTGGGGTGTGGCCAGGACAGCCGTGCGAGCACTGTTCTGCAGTTGCCGTCGGCGGGGAACGAGCGTCCGGTGGTTCTCCGTGCGTTTCCCCCGCGACCGAAAGGCGCGTCACTCCACAGCAAGGGCGGGAGATTAAAGCGGCACGTGATGTGTGTGCATTTACGGTGTTCGGCGGTAAGTCGCTTTTACAGGTTTTCCGGGCGTCGGCGGTGGGGCCACGAGCTTAGCAGGTGTCGTTCTCCGCAGCGTGGCCACCGGACGGCGACTGGGCACCGACGGGGGACGCCATGACGAAAATAAACGGATCGCGGCGCGTTGTGGTGCGGTCCGCCGATTCTATCCCCTTTTCGTCCAGTGGTATGACCCTCCGCCGGCAACAGAGTCTCGCCTCCGTGATCGCCGCCGATTCGGTTTTTCATTCTTTTTTTGTTACGCGCATTTATTTTTGTAGTTTGTATGACATTTATAAATAAAAATTAATTATAATATCATCGTAATAATTCATTTTTTCCAGTATTGTATGTAGTAATCAATACAATTATTTTGTTTGAGCTCAATACAAATATCTAATGAAAAAAAATCGAACCATTATTTCGACTATTTATCGTGTACACAGACAGAAAAAAATATCTATATAAATAGAAAAAATTCTGTAAGTGGGTACCGTTCTTCTGTACAGTGGGTGTTGATGTGTTGCCACTGTAATGAATATTGTGTTAAAATTGAATTCAATGATTTATAACCATTGTATGATTCTGAGCGAAGGCGGTCTGCCAGCCTGCATAGGTCACTAAGTATATTTGATATTATTGTTATTAAAATAATTCATTTTACTATTAATACTATAGTAGGTTAAATTAATTTTTGCAGAAAATATTGCGTTTGAAAATATCGTCGAGTGTATAAAATATAATAATATACTTTAAAAGTTTCAAGCACCTACGAAAAATATTTTTAAATTACAACGAAATAACTAACGTCGTTATTTTTTATTTAAATATCTAATTTCGTCCAAATTTGAACCTAAAATGTCTATAAAAGTCAACCGTGTAAATATATTTTTATGATTTTTTGTTTACACTATTCAATACTTATGAAAAAAACTTTTTTTTAAATTTTCAATCCTTAGCTATAAAAACTGATTATTTTATACATTTTTAACTACAAAATAATTTGAAAATGTTCGATGATGAATTTTGGTCAAAATTTAAAGTTTAAATGCTTATAAAAAAAAATCGTGCCAATATGTATTTTGTAATATTTTTGATCTGTTATTATAACAACTTATGAAGAACCTTGTATTAAATTTTTAAGTGCTTTGATCGGTTAAAAAAATTTTTATCGACGTAAATAAAAGAAAAATAAAAAAATCCGAAAATGTATTATGTCTATAAATAGCTCAAAAAATGTCAAAATATATTGAACATTTTATTGTGTTTAGAAAATAGTTTTATAAATATTTGGTGAAAATTCCATGTATCTATAATAATTTTTTTTTTTATGATTTACGCTAAAAAAACAAACAGATTTCCTCAAAAATTTTTTTTTTTGTTTTTCCTTACGCTGTTCAAAGCTATTGGAAATTTTTAAAAATGGCCTTACTAAAGTACCAACTAAATTTACTTTTCCACCAGAAAAGATACTGATGAAGAAAATTGAAATATTATTTCGACAACTTAAACACAGACAGAAAAAAAAATAACCCACGTCACTGTAAAATCAATACATTCATCGCTCCACTCAGAATTTATAATTACAAAGTGGCCACTTTAAGTATTTACCAATTTACCATTCATATAAAGATATTATTAGGCCTATAGTTTTACTCAAATTACATATTACATCATTGTAATATATGTTTTGTTCGCTAAAAATGGTTTGAACGACATTTTTTTACGTGCGGTGAATAGATATATCTTTGTCGGGCCATATGCAAGTGGCCACTTTGATTGGTCTGTTGGGTAGCCACTATACCCAAAACGACGTTAGTAAAAAAAAAAAACTATGGTCTAGGACTGTGGTTCCCAACCTTTAGAAAGCGCGACCTTAACATTTTAAACTCAACGTTTCGCGACCATTAAACAATTCTCAATGATTGTAAGCACAATTCTCATCATTTATTAAGGGCTCTGGTTGTGTGTCTTCAATCGGGGGCACTATTTAGGTAATATGTAATTTCGTCGCCGCCGCTCATGGAATCCGTGTCAATTATAAATAATTATGATTAGTGTGAATGTGGTTGTAAACGTGTACTAGCCTGACCAATGCAAAGAGCACATGTCAAAGGCACCGCCAACCAAAAATGAGCAACGTAATTTTTGGCTCAAATCCTAAAACAAAGGACCTATTATCTACACGGTCAAGCAAACAAACATCGTTTGAAATCTGAAAAGTTTCCGATCAAACAATACACTAAATCGAATAATTAATATAATCCTTATTATTATTTATCTATACTCAAAATTATTTATCACTTCTCCAAATTCAGCTTGGCGAAAAATCGAAAAATTAGAACGTGAACATGTGCAATTGTCCAAAAATAATGTGATTGATAATTATGATAACAAAAGTATTAAGTTGCAACAATATTGCCTGGCCCCGACATAGTGAAAACAACTCAAATGGCACTGACCACTTTATCCTTTTCCCCAAAAACTATTAGAATATTATAGATGATAACTTGAAACGTTCATCTTATTTAAAATACAAAAAAAGGGTTAAGGCATTTTTAAAAATGTTTCGGAACAATAAACGTTTAGCAATGAATTGCTATATTTTTATAATAATTGAGTGAAATAAACAACTTTTATACTTAATTCAATAGGTATTACATTTTTTTTTTTAAAAATAATTTACTGTTTTACATTTTCTAAACATATTATACACCATTATCTTTGGTAACGTTATACGGTAGTACAGTAAAATACTTCGATTCATATCATGTTTAATAATACTCCTTAAAATATTCAATTCGTGTACATAGGCGTATAATATTTTGTATACATTCATTGAAACAACTATAATATTTTTATCATCTAAGCGGGTAATGGACGTCGATATAAACATTTTGAGATTTTAGAAACGTGCGATACAGTCACAGATGGTTTGGACTACACGTCATTGGCAAATTGTCTTCTGAAATTGAATGATTTCAAAAATCAAATAATTTTAGAACTATTTATTCGAAATGAAATATTATAATATTTTTAATACGTCCTTCAACACAAAAACGACACGGACATATATTAAACCTGTTTTAGGTGTCTGTGAATATAAACATGAAGTCTCATTTAATCGTTTATAAATGCCAAGTTATATTATATAATGTCTATTCACTCGCATTATAATATAGTGAATTTATAATTGCATATTGTATAATATAGTATGATATAATTATAATAGTATTATAACTCTTAATTTATAGTTTAATGAGCATACATCAATTTATAGTTGAAAAAAATTATCACTAGATTTTGATTATTATAATTATATTATCTTAAAAATATATCAAAGCACAGATTGGCAGATTGCCTCGATTGGCCAACCAACACAAAGTGCACATTATTTATTTATATTTTACTTTTTGGGAACAACTTAAATAGGTCACATTTACAAGTACAAAAATATATATAATACAAATTAACTGCAGTCGTATGACACACAGCGCATAATATCAACAATCCATCAGTATTACTACAACTAGTAATGCAGTTTGAAACAAGACGATTGTTTTCTTAAACATTACTTTTGTAATAATTGGATGATTTGTATTGCCATTATTGGATTTTAGTCGTTTCATTGTAATACTCTCTGGCGTAGCAACGTTTATTGCGATTTGACTTGGAGCTGCTTATTCTTCTTATACGCCTGTTGGTAGAAGTCGAAAAACAGAACGAAGAAAATGGTCGAATGGACCAAAAGAAGCGCGGCTACTAATTTTGGATATCCGCAGTCGAAAAACAGCACTTGGGCTGAATGGAAAAACACTAGCGTGAACTGGAGCTGTAGAAATCAATAAAACAATATCATATCGTTAATGAATGGAGAAAAAGTTTATATTAATATGTAGTTTTTGGTGATCTACAAAATATCCGAAAATATTTCTATCAAAATTATTTTATCCGAAAAATATTATATTCTATAAATATATATTATAATTTAATCGGGGCTAATATTTGAAAAAAAAAATATACAATCCAAACGTTGTATAAATGTTGCGTTTATCGTTAGAAATAATATCTAATGCGGTGAATAGCCGGGATACAAAACATAAAAAATTTTTGGATTGATTGTTAAGTTAAAAGTAGATCGTGTAGAATAAATATTTCTACGAAACCAATATTATAACTTTTAAGTAAATTTATTTTAAATTATTTTGTTTTGTGTTATTTTTTGATTAGTTATATATTTTGTTAATCGTTATGTTATATTTTGTGATATTTTATTATTTTTGTTCATTGTTTTCCGTTTTAATCACGTTTACAAATTTTAATTGTTTTTTTGTCATATTATATAACGTTAATATAACTTTTCAAGCTCTGAATACAATATAACAAATAACAATATGATGTAATGTATATATAATATTTAAATATTATATTTTTTTCGAAAATATTACGTCCAAATATAATACAGCCGAAAATAAATTGTTAAAAAATAATGTTCTCGAAACGTAGTTTATACGAAAATTAATCCATCTTTTGGATAAAATACGTTTCGGATGAAATATTTTCTGTTGTTTTACTTTCGGTGTACATATTATTTTTGATAAAATGATGTATTGTTTTTTGCATTAAATACGATTCTTATGGAAATATTTTCGGAAATTTTACGCAATCTCTAGTTTGTATTGCTGTATGAGTTATTGTCTATATTTATTTATTTGTTATGACGTATGATATTATGTCAATACAGACCAATTGGATTGTGGTCAAATGCTTCTTCCACCAGAGGTATTTTTGATATTGAGGTCCCATTGCGGACATCATGTAGTAAAAGTACATGATCACGTGCACCATATTATTTACCAAGTTCGAAAATGTTCCATGGCCACCTAAGTATAAAAACATAAAAATCATTGATTAAATAATATATACAATAAATTACTGTTCAATAATAATTATTACCAATAGTGTACACGAATTCGTCACTCTGGTTAAAAATATCTCGTAGGCATCATTATTATTTGTATATACAGTCGATAACTCGATAACTCGAATCTCAAGGAGAAAAAAATAAATTCGACTTATGTATTTTTCGAGTTACATACTTCAAACACAACTTAAAAACACTTCAAAGAACAACAAAAAATTTGAGGTATTCAGACTCGACTATATTATGTTGTATTTTGTTCAAAAACAATAAAATAGGTCTTTGCAATTAAAACAGTTTTATTATATAGTTTAGCCGTTTATAAAAGAAAAAATATTTTATTACGAAATGGCGTGTAAAACGTTTATTAAAAAATAATTTTTAAATAGCTTACAATGCTTACATCATATAAGCGCAATGGCGATGCTAATATGCTATAAATTAATTACAGAAACTTTAATGACTATCGCCCGCTAATGACGTAGGTACCTACTTTATGTAACTAATTCAAATTTTATAATTTGAATTAAATACATCATAAATGTATTCACGTATTATACGTATTATAGTGAAGCTATATTATAATTCCTTGACTAGAATATTTATTGGAGACGATTGTATGAAACCTACACGCGTGAGCTCGATTCCTTGAGGTATTTAAAACAAATTGTATTTCAAAATTTTCTAGCCTTGCAGCCTATGCAGGGTTTGAGCTTGGTCAGAGTCACTTTCTGAGTGTACTCACCTAACGTACAATAATACAATATATGAGTGATATAAATGACGAGGTTTTAGATTTCGATGCATTTGCATAATATCTTTTTCTCGGAATGCTCGACATGGTATGTTCTCCAAGATACAAAAGTGTTTTACACTGAATGCTAACAACAAACTTTTTTAGGGCCCTTTTCGACATTTAGTGGCATTTTAAAACATTTTTAGGGCATTATTTATATGTTTAGGTTATTTTTTTAACCTATTTCGAATAATATTACAAAAAAAAAAGTGGAAATTTAATATAACATTATAAACACACATATTGTAGGTACTAAAATAACATTAGGTAATCTGGTTTTTGAATATAACGATTCACAAATTTATTTTAATGTCACACATACCGCCAATTATCAACTAAAACGAATTATATAACTAATTAAAACATATTATAATATGCTTTAATTTAAATTTCTGTTTTATATTGAATCACATGGGTCAAATTCATTTTTTTTTTTAATCAATTGAAACACTAATATAACATAGATGCGTATTTACCGGCAATGAATTTGACGCAAATCCACGTTTCGAGGGGTGTGAGCGAATGGTGGTATAGATGGAGCAAGCTGATCTGGTTGTCTTTTTTCCTCAATACAAAAAACACCTGAAACAATACATGAGAATAATAATATGAGAGTTATGTAACACGCGTGCAACGGTCGTTTAGAATTTACCGTGTCGACGAACTCTGTCAATTTGGATATGTAATACCACCAACATAAGTTAGCCATCTGAAACACAACCGGCTCATCAAATATTTAACATATTATTATGCCTATAAATTATTATAGTACTGTGTAATACTCAGCTGCGCGCAACGAGATTTCATACTAAATTCAGCACATTTTATAAACAATATTACTCAGTTACTCAGTAGGTGTACAGGTGTCCCGCGAGGATTTACCCGTTATTTCGACATTTTCTGAAATAATAAAGACATTATAATTCTGTTTTTTTATAAAACTCACGGGGACAAGGACTACAAATATTTCATATTTTAATTTAATTTATTATTTTGGTAAAAAGTTTAAAAAAAATATTTTATTTAAATATTTTAAAAGAAATTGAAGATAACCGTTTTGTATATAGTTTTGTTGTCGTTTTACATTTTATTTTCACTAATCTCATGGTTTTTAATATTTTTTTTTAGTTTCAACAAAAATTGAATACCATATTTCATAATTTAATGTCTTGTTATTATTTTGTTTCGTTTTCTGATAAGATTTATTTTGTCATTAATTATTGTTGTTCTACAAAATGATTATTTTCATTTTTTTTTTGAAAACAATTAAATAATAAATTATTTTTTAACTTTTTTTGTTAACATTCAATTAAATTAAAATATGAAATATTTGTAGTTCTTATCCCCGGGAGTCGTATAAAAAAACAAAATTATGATATCCATTATTATCCATTATTTTAGGCAAAACTATAATGGGTAAATGGGTAATGGTATAGAATATTTGCTACAATGTCGAATACTACCTGTTTGCCATCATCATTCTAATAATATAGTAACATAAATAATATACTATTGAACCGCGCACGTTGGCTAAAACAAAGTGATTCATTGAGCAAGCCCTCCCCCATTTTTTTCTTTAATAGTGAATTTAAACCAATTCTGATTCATGGAGTTTTAAAAAATTGTAAACATTATATTTTTAATTAAAAAAAAAAAAATTAATATTAAATCTAGTATTTATTATACTTTTTACAAATTACAAATGCTGATAGAATTTTAATATTAATTGCTAAAATTTCAAATCACCATAGTCCTCATATCTTCTTTACCCATTATCATAGACCTATTACTTATCTTTGGTACACAAATTTAAAAACTTCTAGTTTGAATTTTGATTTTAATTTTGATACATCAACATTTTTTAAAAAAATATCCGTTAAACAATTTACAGTAGAATAGGGGAGAGGGGAGGTCTCGTTGGAAAAAATGAGTTTGTATTTCAGCAAGACACTCTTTATGTAACAAAAAAAAATCTCAAGAATTTGAAAATTTGGTCTTTACGTATGTTTAAAAATTTCAAAAAATTAGATTTCGAACAATTGCATCGTCAAAAATAAAAAAGGGGAGTGGCATACTTGATGAACACCCTGTATAATCGTCGTCATATATATAATATACAAACCCTCAGTGCAGTGGGGTTGTGTGAATAGTCGACCGGTTGACATTTGTAGCTGTAGTCCAACAACCATCCACTCATCAAGTGCTGAAAAATTATATCATATAATAATAAATTCGTATTTTATTATTTTTTTTTTTTATCATAATTTCTATTATTAAATCGACGAATTACACGAGACCTACACGGAATCAATAAAAAATACTCATAAATTATTATATTATTATTATTTCTTAACTGTGTATAATACGGAAATAACAATATAATTATCTCTCTCGAATCCCCATTTCATAATACTAGAGTATTTTTCGACAAAAACTCGAAAGCACTATACACAGGAGGTATAGGTACGTCATTATACCTAATATTATATATTATACGCCTATGTAACTTACAATATTATATTATATTATATTATTATTTTACACGATAGCCTAGAGCATGTACGACGTTTACGTGTACGTTCCAGTGGTCGACTGGGTAGCACAATAATTATTTTATTCATTTCTTTTTTTTTTTTATCATTATTATAATAATTAACAGGTTCTTGGCAATTTTTAACGTTTCGTAACACTAAACACTAGCAAAGTACAGTCACTGCGGTTTGACATCAGCAGATTAACGAAACGTATCTGCAGTACAATAAACCGAAATAAAAAGATGGAAGGGTTATATTTTCATTTCCTTATATGTATATGTACATGGTGTATAGGTCGCAGGGGTTACAAAATTCCTCAAAACTCACTCTAGCGTCAAAGTTGTTGCGCAAATGTTATAGTGACTACAATTTGACTGACCTACATTTGGGAATTTTAAAACGAAAAACTGATATTGTATTATCGTTATCATACAAAATTAATTAATTGGCACATGGTACATTTGTATTGCATAAAATGAAGAATAGCACAGCACAATTAAACGAAGTTAGCCATTATTTTTTAATTGATTTCGTTAGACATACTTTGCTTTTGAATGTACGAGTTCTTGCGTTTAATTATCAAGTGATGGATAGAATATTGGAAAATGCATGAGTATATTATATCATGCTTTTGTTTGTAAGAAAAATGTAAGTCGTAAAATTCGGAGCTCGATATGATATTAATATTTTTAAATTATAGATGGACTTGATTGTCCAGAAGAAATATAAATAAATACAATAATAAACGACCATTGTTAAGACGAATGTTATAATATCGTCGTGAAATTGTTTTTTTATCTGTTTATTGAGCTAATATATCTCAAATAGCTTATGCGGATGATAAGGGTAATCAAAAATAAAATCATTGTCATTGAATTTTATAATTATTGTCTAGTTAAAATATGTGTTGATATTAGATAATAATTACCAATTTAATGCGGAGATGGTAGGCTAAACTTTTTTTTTTGACACTGATTTTGTGTGGATCATATCTATTGACAAGGCCGTGCAATTATACTATACAGGCTAACGGACTATAACTAACAGCATCAACAAGGACGAACAGAAACAAATTACGGGGTAAGTACTACTAAAAGTGATCTACATGATCTATAACCTTATCTTTAAATCACTAATTATTTTAACTAGACAAATAAATTAAATAATATGATTAGAATTGTTCTCTAGTTATGGTCTCTACATCTAACTAGTAACACGAATAGCTAATAAGTATACATAACAAATTATAACGTAGATACAAGTAAAATCGTAAGAAAATGTTTTAGTAAAAATAAAAATGCTCCTATTGTTGCATTTACGATAAGATTGACGAACAGTTCATTTACAGTTATCAAAAAAAAAAAAAAAAAAATGTTATTATATTATGTTTCTTATAAATGGTTTGTATTTTATTTAAATGCCAGTCTGTTTATTTAAATGTTAAAACCGTTAGGACTATATACACAAAAATTAAAAATAAACATTTTTTTTTTTTTAGAATTACATTTGCTTTAACCATATAAGTGAATTCTAAGGGAACGTATGCATTTTAGATCTATAATACCTATATACGGCTTGATTGTTATATTTGGCGCCATTGCAGATATATCTGAAGTAGATTTATTTATGGGCTGCTGTGAAAATAAATTAGATAATACATCTTGCTTCTGCTCATCCTACGCGATAATTTAAATAGGTACTCTATAATAAGATATTACGATTAAATGCTTAAGATTTCAATATATTTAGATCGTCTAAAATTTCGTATGAAATGGCGTGTAGCTATGATTTTTTTTTAGGGGATGTTTTAATTTTATATTTAAACGCAACTCGTGGAGGGCTTTAAACGCACGTTCAACTCCATCATTGTAGTCATCAATATTCATATCGATAATATACCACATTATAGTTTTTGCACAAATATGAGAGGGGATGTTTCAACACCACAAAACTTTCTCCCCTAAAACGTCACTAGGGATGTGTAGCCCCAAAACCCTCCTCCGCGTGGGTGGCAAGGAGCACCAGGCCTCCATATCATTGCAAGTCTTGGAGTCGAGTAAGTCTGTGTCATTTGTGTAGGTACGCTGTGAAGTTTTTGCCGTCGTGCGCATACCACAGAACACGATAAACGCGATCGGTCCGACCGTTGGCTATTGGAGCAACGACGACGGAACAACACGTGGCACGCGCACGTGATCATGACCTCGATGTGAGTGACCCGGTGCTGTCGAGCCGCGGCTCGAGTGAAAGTGCGAGTAGCAGCAGAAGAAGAAGAAGAAGAAGACGAAGAAGACGAAGAAAGAAAAAGGAACGTGAGCTGGCCGGGCCGGGGTTGGGTCGGCGTGGAGATTACATCACAAGGACGGCAGCCAGTCGGGTGGGTTGGAAAAGAGGGGCGTTTGTTGCCGGACCGCGTGTTACATCATAACCCGGTAGATACACGGTATACGCACACACGCTCATTGTCTATATGACGTGTAGGTACATTATATTATTATTAAACAATAATAATATAATATTTAAGTGCGCATAACGGCACTGCATCTGCTTCAAATAATATTAAAATATAATATAAATTCAGTTACCCGACGGTTTATTTCTATGTACATTTTTTTCGGAGTACATAATATGTGGTTACCTATTTTAAATTTCTACGTTAAAAAAAACATTTTCCAAACAAAATTTAGTTGAAAAAAATTTTGAATATATTTATATCATTGAAATATGCCATGAATCAATCCGTTATAGATTAATTTTTAACTTATATCTGCGATATTCCCATCGACCATAATAAGAAATTGGTCGATATAAATATATCTATATATATATATATATATATATATATATATTATGGTATGCATATATATATTTTTTTTTGGTCTATATATATATTGGTCGATATGTGTAGTATTCCATTTGATCAAAAATGTGCAGCGCATATATGAAAATTAATAAACATAAATCAATAATTAGTCAGCTGTGATGGATGTACTGATTTTATGAACTGTATTAATTAATATTTTGTGGTGTCCACCTTGGTTACCGACATCAGCTATCGATCGACATTTCATCAATATTCGATAGGTACGACTTAACCCTACGGGAACGCTACCGAATGTGGGTCGTAGTACTTCTAAATCTTATGGCAATATCGGCAACGCCACTGAGTTTATAATAATACCTATACAAAACAGGTAAGTACGCCGCTCGGAGCGCAACAAGTTGTGCTGCGAGTGCTGAAACCACGTAGGGCTGATCGTTTTCAGGTTTTGTGCGTCTTATTTTATAATTATTTAGCTACGTGCCGTGACCACCTTTTGAACGTCTGAAAAGCCTGCAGGAACGAATAAAAGGACAATACGGTGTAATATGGCACAGCGCGTATTTTTTTTCGGTATCTACGAACGTTGTATAATAATTGTTATTATACGTATACCGTAACGATTTCGTAGATGATTTTAATGTGAGTTTGGTTTTTAGTGAAATAACGAAAAAAAAACTATCTGGATGGAAATGGGTCAAGGTCAGAGACGTCTGTAAACTTCCCGCAAGCGAAGAAATCACGTTGCATAGCTTCCGCGACCATCCATTCGTCCTTTCGTCACCACTCGTTGTGATATTATCATTATTACGCGGTGAGAGCACGAAAAGATGTTTTTAAATAATATACCTACTATGAGCACCTAAATGCGACTGTCTTAGAAATGATAACAGTGTTAGAGCCCGTTTTAAGTTTTGTCCCAGGTTACATTTTTCCTTATTATGACCACTTAATACACAATATCAATTTTATTAAATTAAATATACAACTGTTATACAGTCTTGTAAAGTATTTAAGTGTATGTATTTGAATAATTTTTAAATTAAGTATTTAAAAAAGTATTTTAAATACTATCTTGGATGATCTGTGCCATAAATATATTTAAATAATGAAAATGGGCAATAATGAAAACGGGCACAGCGCAGATGGTATTCTACGAGTTTTATTGATTGAGATATTTTTCCGAACATTTATACAATTATAGTAACAAACCGTCGCAATATTTTTGTTGTAGAGATATTGTAAAAAAATAAGTATTGATAGTAAAGTGAAAAAAATATATTTAGATAAGTATTTACTATTTAAATGCTTTCTAAGTATTTATACTTATTGACAAAAGTACTTGAAATACTATTTGAATACATTTTAAGTTGATGTATTTGTATCTATATTATTTTAACACAAATTAAAAGTATCTTTTCACAAGATTGAGTATTGTATTATTATTACATAGAAACAAATGTCAAATATCTTATGTTGACTTGCATAAGAAGTGAAGATTATTTTTTTTTTCAAATAACTAAACAATACTTCAGCTTATACGTAATTAATTCTGGTTATTTGTGATCGTGATGAAATAACTATAGGTATTTGTGCGTGCCACTTCAAACAGTACGATAAATATAAGTAATAGATTATTATTGAATATATTGTTTATTTTTTCCAGGCGTTCAGATGAATTTCACCTACGCGGAGTAGGTTAGCTTCCATTATATAACACCGAATAGACTATTTTATTATTACTTACTATTTTATACCTATGGAAATATTATTATTTATACCCGTTCAAAGAAGATTCTGACCCACTGACACTCAAAACCATATATTTCATTCCATAACGCGCCTCACTGGCTTTCGTTCTTTGGTGTCAAAACGTGTTTATTTATTATGTAACGGTTTTATATGATGATTGACAACGAGATTTCGAATCTTGTGAGAAATGACTTTGAAATTCGCGGTTATCGTTATTTTAAATTTTTGTAATAGGTCCTACCTCCCACAGCATGACGAGACTGAAGATGACTTGGCCAGCGTTGTACCACACCAGTATATTGTTCAGTTTGAAAGGTTTTCGATTGGCCATTACTTTAGGCCCCAGGTAGGTGACGATATATAAATATGTGATGACCATGATAAGTGTCGGGAACGGGCTGTCCATTAATGGCCAGTCGTTCACTCGGGGGTCTGTATTAAAAACAAAAAACATTTTTTTTTTTTTTTTTTTTTTTGTCAGAAATAATTTTAATTGGGATTTAAAAGTATGATTTTTTATATCGTTTATGTAATATAATTAACAACTATACTCCTTTAATTATAAAAATAAAAGAGTAGTGAAAAAATAAGAAAAATTTACCGCTTATGGAGTCCACAAGGTTGATGTATCTGTCGATGGCCATGTTCACCAGAACCGATGCCATGTTTCATTCGTGTTATCTGAAATAAAATAAAAAATGGATTACGTCTAAAATCTTTAATTATTTTCACGATGAAGGATCTGATTTTTTCTCTGAGTCGTTTCAAGGTGTACCGAGGAAAATATTGCAAGGTCTTGGTCAGTTTTGCGGTGAGAAGTACCTACACAAAATATGATGTCGCTATTGTTTTTTAAATGAACGCATTGGAGGATAAACGTTTGAGAGTCGTTACCTACCAGCTTTTCTAAATTCACAAAATATATTGTGTTAATTTACGTCTAGACATACAATATTACCTATTATCTTTTCTACATGTATAAAAGTATGACGTATGTAAACTCAACAATTGAGTTTAAAGTATTAGGAAGAGTTATCGTCTAAAATATTTTATACATCCATACAATAATTTAAGTTTAAAATTGGTAAGAAAAAAAAGTGAAAATGAAATAAAACGCTGTGGGTATGACGACGAATGAGTTTTGTTCTGTCGTGGTATGAAACACATTTGCCTGGACGCTGTGCAAGTTTAATATACATTATGATATGATTAGATCGGATATAAAAACCGATGACGTACGGTTTTGTTTGCCACAGACAAAGTTTTAATGGCACATATTAAAAAACACAATGACAACGATTTAGGTAAATTTTTAATTTGTTCGATGCAAAATTGTAGCAGGACAATTATAATTCACGGTCTGAATGAAAAAATAACAAAAAACACACATACACACACACATACACGAATTAATAATAACGCCGCTGAAAAAAATTCAAAACCCCATTAATAACACAGTGTGTTGAGCGTTGCGGTGAGGTCACTGATTAATATTAACATTACTGAAACGACAGCAAGTGATATTATTATTATAAGGTCACTCGTCGAAGACGATATATTTAGTTGGTAGGTATATACACCATCCCATGTCCTGTAGTGCACTGCGATCGCGTACAAATCACATTATTATCACGGATCCACTATAATAATAATAATGTAGCATTTGTAAATTGTAATGATTATTATTTCATATTATTATGCTGCTGCCATTGCATGTAGGTCGAGGTATCGATCGCGTAATTACATTATTGATGGTCAATTTATTAATACAATAGCAGGAATGGTGAAACCAGACGTGTTATATGGTAGTGCATTGATTATATTGCATACACATAATATTGTGTAGGTAAAGAGGTACCTACATCAATACCAAATACCATATACCTAGTGATAATAATTATAGTAGGTTATGTTAACCATCGGTGGTGGATTTGTTCTCCGAGATATAGCTATATATAGGTAGAGACTAAATTATTGTATAAGTTTTATATGATATATTATCACAGCGATGTTCAATTGGTGTATTATTATGTAAGTATTGCTGACGACCAAAGTTCAAAATTAAATATCATCATAACCTTCGTGAAAATGAAAAACCTTATAATTAGGTGGCACTCTTGCCGAACCGTCCGTACAAAAATAATATTAAACATGTATAATTATGTAAACATAATATTAAATGTCCGCTGGAAAAGACAACGATATATTACCGCAATGAGATTTATTGGCTACAACCAAACGTGACACCATCGTAGAAAACTATAAATTTCTAGTACTAATACCACGTGGTATTCAACTTAACACATCCAACTGTTACAGACCGGAACGCATCGATACAAGAAAAAAATTATACTATTCTATCAGCTGTGATAATAATATGATGGTAGGCATACTTTTCTGAGTCAAAGTAAAAATATTCAAATCCGAGTAAACGAGAATAGAAAATCTGTCTCTGTTATTGTGGACTGCGTTTCAGATTATTTTTGATTTTTTCTGTTTGTCTGGTAAACAATAATTGAATACACTTTCAACGGTTCATCAATAATTATTATAATATTATCGTTATAAACATTTCGTGTAGGTAGTCTATAAGTTATGACATTATGCCTTAAACGCTATTGCTCGGTTGGTAATACGAAAACGTGTATTATAATAATATTATATTGTGATGTGATTTAGATTTGATAAAAATAGCTATACGGACGCTTAATCGTTTTTTGCAACTCAATATAAGTATTCGCATAATGACTCTAGCATTTTACTATACTTTCACAGTTAGGCAACCGATACCAATCGAGTCAAAGAAATGAAATAATCTTAAGCACCAAAGTAGACTACCTACCCTAAATTGTTTATAATTGTATTCAAAATCGTAAAGAGAAAAATAGTCTTTAAAAGTCTCTTTTAATTGCTGACAAAACTAAAAAAAAACATCTTTTTGGAAGCCTACTGCGAAGCTTTTTTTCATTTAAGGCAACGTCGTAGGTTCAATTTTGTGTTATTGGTTTTAATATTAGAGCAATTCAACCTATTGTCAAACTTAAAGGTGAGAACATTGTCATAATATATGATCTCTCGCTGGTTTTGAAAATATTTTAATTTTTAATTTTCAGTGAGCTGTGAGCATTTTTAAATATTAATATTTTATATATACTCATAACTAGTCAGAGAACACGGATAATACTTTTAGATTTATATTCAATTATAGGTAAATTCACTTTAATATCTAAGCTAACAACACAAAATCTAAACGGTTCTACAAAAATTATTTCTAAGTTGTCCATTAATTGTAAAACGGAGACAAAACTACATTTTATTTAATAATCAAAATTGTCCACACTAAATGAATAATCTATGGATTAGATAGATTTTCAACTAAAAATTTTTTCATGTTATGTGATCCAGGTTACGTATATCATTTTTAAATAAAATAGTTTTTTTTAAAGACAATATTTTGCAACAAAGATTTCATTAATTCGTACCACGACAATAATTAATGACACCCATTTAATAATTTAACCAATTTAAATTGATTTTCAAATTATTCTAAATGTTAAGTTAGAAAAAAAACATGCAAGATCACTAAGGCAAATACAATGTATTTTAATGCTTTTTTTTTTTTTATAACGCTTAAATAGATTGACTAAACATAAATTTCCAATCACATAAAAAGTTATTATTAAATTCACCATTAGAGCTAATTTATAATCAATATATTGGATATTGAATAGTAGTAAAATCGACTATTAATATAGAAATAGAAAGTAAGTAAACAGTGTTTACCTTGGGAAGTAATAATATTATAAATAAGTTACCGATGTAGAACATGTATTTAATAAGATCTATATATTTTTGATTATTAAATCCTTGTTTTAAGTCAATACCTGTTCACAAAGTATAGAAAGTATAAATATGTATATGCTATACAATATTTTTTAAATTATGCTTAGGATAATAATAATAATTATTGTTTATCAAAATATAATGTTATATGTTGACATACATGTATCGCGAGAACATGAAAATTGTCCTTTGTAGTAATTATTGTTTAACATCTGTCTAACCTCAGTCGTTGGAATTCGCCTATGCATATAATAATAATGTTCGAAGACCTTGTATATTTTATTGGTCATAAAAACTTAATAATTGAACTTTTACCTGGAGAACCTTTGTATAAGTCTTAGGATATTTTCAAGGCTCTACCCCATAATAACAGTACATATATGGTATATTATATTCATATATTGTTTGGTACTTAAAAAATTGAAATTTTTGTTTTACATCGTTGGAAATATACCTGCGTAATGCGCATATGAAGTAAGCAACCTATTTCCTGCGCGATCCTTTCACTCTCGAGCCTGCCCAAGTATCAAATAGGTACGTCTGAATCATAGAGTTTACGTGATATTATTTCATCAGCATAGGTCGTAGCACTCTGCACACTAAATAGGTATAACAAACCTCTAGGTATATATTGGTCAGTAAATTGAAAAGAATTAAAAATGTCTACTAGGTGCACCATGTAGACGTCCACAATCGCAGAAAAATAAATCCAAAATCTTTAAAAAAAGTACATATAAGTCCCTCAACAAATAATATTATAAAAGTATTGTTATTGATTTCTAAATATTGTATCACTTTTGCTCGATTACAAAACAAATATGTTGCTTAATTATTTTTATGATTAGATTCTATTTCTATCCTAAATATTATAAATTAGGTTTATTTTTTATTTGGTAAATTAAATTATTTTGATTATTAAACATTGCACAATCTCGTGCTTTTTCATTTACGTTAAGTACACCGCTATTTTTTTCAACTTAAACTTATTTAGTTATCTAATATAAAAGCATTTATAATAATTAATTTTTTTTTAAGTAATGATAAGGTACTTGCTAATTTTTAAACCTATGTAATAGGTATATCAAATCTTTGTTTTGGCAGTTTTAAATATATTTTTATATATATGTAATATATAAATACTATTTATATAACATATGCACATATGTGTATTATAATATCTAATGGGAAGCAAATCATCAAGTTGGGACCGGTTTACGGTGTTCGGTATTCACTGTATTAAACGTTATAACAACCATCCATTAAACTTGTAGCTGGTATTTAAAATCAATGTAACAACAGCTACATAACTTGTGCTTTTTTGCCTGAAAATTTTAAATTACTAATATGCTCACAACTATCCGTTAATGAATATTTCACTCGTTATAATTAGTATAGAGATAAAGATTTCACGCTTTATAGTGGGTATAGAACTTTGATGTATAAATGGTGTAAAATTATTTAAAAAAATATATCTACCTAAGATTTTGTCCATTGGCGTCAAAATCAAACCGATTTTTATGGTATCTAATATCAAATAATGTACGTATAGTTTTATCGATGTTTAATTCAGTTTTTTCGACTGAATTTTTATGAATTAAATTATTTTCTACCTAAGTATCAATACCTACACATTATTAAATACTCTGGGGTATAAAATATTTTTGTACGTAACTTTGACAATTAATCCTCCGATCGTTTATATAATTTGTTACATAAATAAATACATCAAAATATGTAGGTACCTACCTATAGTCAAATATATAATTGTATTATGTAAAATGAAATATTATTCGTTTTTCCATTGCGATGTGTAAAGTGTATGTAAAATACTAAAAAATACACAATATATTATATATATATATATATATATATTCGGTGTATTTAACACAAACATAAGCAGTTAAATAATAAGCGATTCGTAAACTAGTTTAAAGCATATTGACCTAGTGTGGCGATTTCTATAAAAATACATACGCGCGGTTATGTAATTTTTAATAACTTGCTGTGCACTTTTTAACGCAACATTCACTTACATTACAAGAGTATCAACTTGTTATATACTATCGTAGCTAGGTAGGTAGGTGCGTAAATGAAAACAAAATTGAAATAACATTACACGAAGGCCTCTTACTAACTTTTGTATTTTCTGAAAAGTCGCGATCTTTTTATATCAATATTTGTAAGTGTGTCTATTCAATTACACTGTCTCGACTGCCGAAGTGACAAAACAAAATATACTTTTTTGGTATCAAACTACACAGCCGAATAGATAACTCACGTAAGCTGACACTCCAAGTCATATACTTCTCAAAAACTTGCTTTGACAAATAATATATTATACGTTATCATTACGCAGTATCTATTATGTATGACGTAAGATTTACCTTATAACGTGATGACGATTATAACGCCATAATATCATGCATTTTTAAAGCTTCGTATGGGACGAAATCAAAAATTGTTTAAAAAATCGTGGAATTATAATATAGGTGGGCAATAAAACGAACGAAATAATATTTAAACTGCCTTGTGCGGGACGGAAGGAGGTAACAAATATTTTCATTCGTAGACTACGAATTAAAAAATAAAAATAATATTAAGTTTTTATTAATTCAGGTAGAATATATATTATTGACAAAATGTATGTACCTGAATTTTGTCAATGTAGTCACTGTAAGATCGAAGCGACGGTTTTTCGCTGCACTCTTGCCCAAAATATCGTGATAAAAATGGATGACGTTCGCATCAGGTGAACCACTGGAATGCGTCACCATTCACAACGATTGCGATGGAAAAACGTTTTTTCACAAGCATAATTCGAATTTAAACACTTGATGTATGGAGATCGAAATAAGAGAACAACAGTAATAATGTTTAAAAAATAATGATATATGTAGACCAAATATGAAAGAGGTACGACGACGAGCCTGCAGCGGCAGACTGGATCGGGTTTAGATTCGAGCTCGCGGACTCTCGACAGAAATGAAAGTGAAAAAAAATGTAAAATAAATATATACGGTTATTACAACATAGGAGGCATATGTCTGCCCGTTCGCTGGTTATATACTCGCGTAATCCGCATTAACTTCCCCACTTAGCCACCTGTATATTATTGTATGTACCTACCTAAATAGGCTTGCTGGCGTAATTATTTGTTTTGAGGGTCAGAACTAAGATGAGTCGAAATCGACTCCTTCTTTCTTTCTCTCTTCCTCCCTCCCTTATTCTTTCCCTGAGTTCATACTGTGAATTTCTATATAGATACCTACCTAAGTAGGTACCAACCTATCTACGCACAATTCATAATTTATTATTGACCTTTACAGCGCACTTGACTTCTTTTTTGTCTAATCACTTTGTCCGATTGCCTTGACTTGTGGAAAATATAATATATAGCACCGTTGTTTCCCCAACAATTTGTTTCAAATACTAATATTGTAAAACAACAAAAAACATTAATAATATGAACAGTAGAGTTATATTATATAAATGTATTACACTTGTAATACAGTTACGCGTTTGATTTTTAATATTATAACCTATATTTAACTCACATTGGACATACGTAATTGTTTTGTAGTTCAGAGCTATTAAAATAGGGCATTATTAATGATTTTATAGTGAGAAGTAAATAATATAACGTATATGATCCAGTCAATTTTTAAATACAAGTATTACAAATAATTTTTTTTTTTTTTGACTAATAGTTGGTAGGCATATGATTTAATAATAGTTTGATTAAAGAACTATTACAAGATTAAAATTTAATATGTGTCATATTTAATTATATCAATTAGGTTTGAACATTTTTACCCAAAATAGAAAATGTGTAGGTACATATATTATATCTTGTTATAGAAAATAATGTATTTAAAATTGTGATAATATTTGATGAAAATATAAAATTAGTTGTTAATTTTTGTGTTTAATGTAAAATAATATGATTGTATCTAAATGAAAAAATTATGACTTGCATTAAAGTTGTTGGAGCAGACATATTTTTTGTACAAAAATTTGCTGTATATACCTACATGAAAAATGTTCACTCATATTATATATTATTAGTTATTTTATTAAAGAAAAATATTTTAGTTTCATAATTTATAAATCATACGGGTGCCTGCGTAAATTGCGATGATAATGAGTTTGTACCCCTAACAATAAAATTAGTTTAAGGACGCTGTGTGGTAAATTATGATAATTATTTTGCTTCAAAAACCATGGTTATGTCATTGTGTCGTGTTAAGAAGTGGGCAGATGAGCAGTTGCCATTTTTGAAAATGAAACAAAAAGAAAGTTTTGTAGGTTTTTAATATTTTACAACAGATTTTAGAATGACTTACTAATTGTTTATTATGCATGATAATACTTAAATATTGTTTTGGCGTTGGGAATACCGCGGTCGAGACACGTAAGAATAACCGAGCCCGATTGACCGAAAAACAGATAATATAATACGATGAAAAAGATTTCTTAGAACATAAAATATAAGGTATCTTCACATTTTATAACACAATTTTCTGTTACTATATGAATGGAAAGCAAATAAAATTAAGTGGTGCAAAATTTATATATTTTTTATATTGCGTATCTATATTGTAATATGATAATATGAAGATGAAAAGTTTGCATGTATATTTGAACACGCTAATCTCAAAAATTACTCGACCGATTTCAATAAATTTTATATCAATAAATTCGTTGAGACTCGGATGTGTTTTAAGCTTATAATTTCAACTCCATATAACTAAATATAGGTGGTATACATATATATTTTGTTTTTTCTAACAAAAATCGAATATTTTTTTGTTTATATAATATATTATAAAGAGTTGCCACTGGTTACAAAAATAAAAAAAAAATTGGTATAGACTAATCAACTCAACGTGGGGCATCACTATGGGATTATTTAAAAATAAAACAATATTTTATTTAATATATTAGGTATTGTTTATTACTCAGACGTGGAACAAAACGCAAAGTCCTTATATTTTTAGTAAAAAATTCAAAAAAGCTCGACAAATTTCGTCGAAAGTTTCAGAGATTGTTTTTAGAGATATCAGGAAAATATTGAGAGTAGGTAGTTTAAACCACGTTTGAAAACATACCAAGTGCCTTGTCTTATTCATCAAATGAGGATTGTTAACCTCGGTCAAATTAGTTCACAAACCTATGCCGATTTGCCCGTGAACCGATGAACACTAATAAAGGCACTGTATTTTAGGTTCATTAATTTTTTTCCTAGGCAAAGTCGGTATACATAGCTAGTTTATTATAATATATATACAATAGTTATAATATATTTATATGCACAGATATTAATTAAAATATCGTAACAATGTGATTAAAATTATTTTTTGTGATGAAAAGTAAATTGGGACGTTTTAAAATTTGCACCCGGTTTATAGTTGACATTACATTCGTTAACATGGAATTGCAATGGAATGTGAAAACTAAATACTTATGTACAATAATGGAATTTTTATTATATTAATTTGATTATACTATACATTTATAAATGACAAAGTTTGAAATTTCGAATACGTCTGTTATTTAACAAAATATATTATGTTCAACTAGAATCAAAATATACAACTAAATAAATAATGAGTATATAGTAACATAATGATGGATTAAACAAACATGTAGCTATAAAAATATTGAGAAACACTAACGTATTATTGCAGAGCGTTTTTGTTTATCAATAATTTTAATTTGCCCGGATTGAATACCTTATTAATATCTACAAAATCTACCACCTGCTACTCCAGTAGGATTTTAACATGTTCCTTTAGAAATTCTAAAATAGATTTTATCTTTACACGGATGATGACTTCCTTCTGTTGTGTTATTATTTCAAGTCCACAGGCGTACTTGCCTTTAATTTCAGATGCCACGTAAAAAATTAAGCTGTTCAAATTTGTTATCACCACCCAATACTTATAAATATCAGATAAATATTTTTAAGGCGTTGAATTTCTTTCTTTGTCTAACATACGCAGAACATAATAGAATTAAAATGGTTTTTTATTCCAATGTACTGATTGATCTAGTCAAGTAATAAGAACTCTTTTGAATTTGGAAATTGATAAAATTATTACCAGTTTCTACAATCATTGTTATACTAAAAACCAAAAATTACTCAAATATTATGTCTTTGCAATAATGCAATTCGATTGTATAATATTTACAATTAGTATTTGCAATATTTCAAATTGATCTGTAATCTTAGTTAAATATTATAAATCCTATTACTCAATTCGTTTAATTAAAAAAAAAAAAAACGATAAATATGTAATTTAATTTATGGATTTGACACGAAGTCTAAAAATTGTAAATAAATATCTAGTTTTATCTGATATTATGAATATTTAATAATATAATAGGTACGTATGTTATGAATTATGTAATATAAATATTGCATTTAAATAATATATTAATTTCTTAATCATATACAAAATATTTCACGGTATTAATTTTTTTTTTTTTTATAAAACTGCGTACAAAATCACTTTGACAAAAATGTATATTAATAGTTATAGTAATTACATTGTTCTATTGATAAATATTTTGTCATTGAAGTCTAATAAGTTATAACAAATAATTGTTTTTAGTACACACACAAAATACACAAAGTACACACACACATACACACCTAATGGAATACAAATTCCAATATTATAAATAACCAATTATTTGAAGAAATATTGATGAATTTGTACAGTAGGCCCTTGGAGAAGATTATTACATCAAGCTGTTTCACTACCAGTGGGTGAGCTGTTAACATCTCAATGTTGTGTTGATTAGCCAACTTCTGTCATGGCCAACCTGTTAACGAAATTCGGTGGTTTAAACACAATATTGCCGGTGGAACAATAGAAAGTCTGGGAAAATTAATTTAAGCTAATGACTAAAAGAGCATTTTTTTTCCAAATGAGTACTCAATAAAAATGCATGATATAGTATATATATAAATATATTTTTTAAAAAATGTTAAAGTGTAATAACATTATTAATAAATGATAAAATAATAATAATAAAAAAATGTATCACAAATATGTATTTCAAAAATGTATTTAGAGTAAAATAATATTAAATGTAGACATTTAACAACTAACAAAGAACGTTGCATAATTATTACATAACATTATTATACGTCCATATATTTATTTACAAAATGTATTTTAACTTTTTTAAGCTATAATTAATCTGAGTAAGAACTTATTTAAAAAATAAAATAACAATAATGTCGAGATGTTTACCAAATTTTGTTTAAAAAAAATAAACTTAAAACAGCCATTAAATGTGTTTAAAATGTGTTATAATTTTCATACAAAATTATAAAGAAATATTTCTTCGACATTATATAAATCTGTAATTTTCGGGGACAGACGCTGACAAATATAATATATTGTGTACCTTTATGAGGATTATGGCGTATAAAATCGATATATTTTAAAAATACAATAATTTTTGCCATACAATAGTATTCTGATATTTTATTACCTAACTTGTAAGAATGGATTTATTTTCACTTAGATACATAATATATTAATACTAATAGTTTGTTCGTGCCAAAGATCTGTTTATTTTTAAAATATATATGTAAAAACATGTTTATGTCATATTTCTACTAATTGTAATAATAATAAAATATGTAAGCCTAATAATACTATAAATGAATAAAAAAAAAATTCTTTTTTTGTGAGCTGAAAATTAAATTCATGTGTGATCTACTCTTTAGCTATACCTTAATAGTTAAGAAAATAAGCTTTAAACACTTTACAAGTCTCAAGAAATCTATTGATATAACTTTTATTGAAAACAGTCCAATAGTTTTTAAATATAACAACTTTGGATAAACCAACATCCATTTATAATAAAAATGTATTATCTGTAACCAATGACAACTCGACATTGACTGTATCAAAGATTTGTTTATTTTATAAATATATTTGTAAAAAATGTACACGCAATATTTATACTAATTTTAATGGCAATATTATAATATGTAACCAATGGAAACCTTACAAATAAACAAGAATTTTTTTTTTCGTGGCTCGAAACCTAAATACATATATGAGCTACCTTTTAGCTACCTATAGAGTTAAAAAGATAAGCTATAAACACCCTTCGAGTTTCAAGGTTTCTATTTATAAAACTTTTATTAAAAACGACCAAGTAATTTAAAAATTATACGAATCCAAATAAAAAAAGACGCTCCAGAATTATATATAATAATAAAAACCCATTAAGTAAGTAATTGCTCTGCTGTACAGTGGGTGGGGATATAGGTGTCGAGTGTATCTCGTCATCGAGTAGCCATTATAATTGATGTATGTATTAAATTTTAATTCAATGATAAATCATTGTAAACAATGTTCTAAGATGGTCTAACTTTTTGGTAACTGAGGTTAACAAACAATTATTTTAATAGTAATATTACAATTTTAGCAAATGTTTGTATTTTTTTTATTTTTTCTAATTATTTTAAAATGTACTTAGAGTTATCAATTTTTGACCCCTCCCCCAAAAAATATACTAGTTATATTCAATTCTCGACCAGAAATTTTCCTCAGAGTTGATGATCTGAGCAATTTTTTTTTATGAGAAAAAGTGTATTCAAACGCAAAAAAAAACACTTATTTAATTGTAAATTCAATACGTTCTGGAAGAATCCGCTGAGAAATTAAAACGATTTTATAATACGGATTTGTCCTTCTCTATTTCAGTATGTAGCAGATATACATAATACATATAATTATTATGTCCTGTGCAATTTAAAATGTTTAAAATTACAATATAATATAACGGTCAGGGCTGGCTCTAGGTTCTACGGTGCCTAGAGCAAGTTTTAATCCTATATGTAGAGTCTTTATAAATCGTAACTACGAGTTTATATTATATTATTATTTTCGTAATAATAATAACTAACGAGTAGTATAACGATTTGATCGGTTTCCAAGTCCTTTTTAAGAGTTTGATGGAGGGGGGATAGGCGTATGAGTATAATTAATCTGGGGACTAGGAGTAGAAATGTATAGGACCAATAGATTTTTTGTGGTTCTATCCTGCATACCCACTGGTTAGTGGTTACCACAGTGTTGTTGTCATCTATCGCAAATACAATAATTTATTAAGTATATAAATAGATATAATAAAATCGTGGGTATCAATAAATCCTTACGAGATTTGCATAGCATGTTCCGTTGAGTATCTGGTAGAATAACTAATAACATATTATTATATATTAGATTATTTGGTATAATATGGTAAAACCATCATATAATATGAACTTACTAATAAAACAGCTATATTAGTGTGTCCCAGAATTATGATTATTAAAAAAAACGAGTGTTACCTAAGGTTTTACCTAAACGTGTAGCTACTACCTACTATACGAAGGCTTAATATAATATATGCATTATGCACATTGCACACTGCATTGCACAGCACACGCATTGATCATGTGGCGTTTAATACAAATCAAAAAAATACGATTTGATAATAGTAATTGTTAAGTTTAGTTAGACTATAAAATTAATGAATTAGAAGTTGTTATTAATTTAATAAGGACCAAGTTCAACTAAAATATTATATGGTTTAATTGAATAACATGGGTAATTTAACTGTAGTTTGTTTCAAGGCAAGTTTTTCAAAATAATAGGAATATAAAATTATTTACGAAGGTCGCGAAAAAATAGTAAGATAATAATAATAATTGAGACATAATATTTTAAGTTAACCAATCAAAAATGTTGATTACTTTAATATATTGAAACGCCAATGAGTACTTTTATTTTATTTTCAAACTATAGAATTGTTTTAGTTTGTAAACTAATTATATAATCGCTTAAAACCGTATGATATAAATAATTAATCAATTTTTGAAGATACTATGGAATACAAGTTAAGTAATATATACACTTAGGTTCTTAGGTACACTATTTTAGTTATTTTAGTTACATTATTTAATATTCTAAAATTTATAATTAAAGACGTTGGACGAGTTACGATAAGCTTTCGAGTATTAAAATATATATTGATTGAACCAATTATAAATAAATCATTATAGAAATATTGAATGATGAATCTAAATTTAGATTAACTTTTTGTTTTTTTTTTTCAAAAATTTAGATTTTATATAATTTCAAACTATTGACTAGTCATCTTATAGTACCTACGTATTAAAATATACATTAGGTATATCTTTATTTTACGAACAACCACAATCACATTTATTCCTATATTTCATTGTCAATGATTGAATGTTCGTATCATTACATTGTTTCGGTTTGATTAATTGAGTGATTAAAAAATAATATTCGTTTACTAATGTCTAATATCATAAATTATAATAAACGAAACATGTCTGTTATGCATAAACTTCCTTGATATCCTTTAAAAAAATGATTATTCAGCGTTAAATATAAAACAAATTAATAAGTATATATTTTTATTTTGTTGGTCACGATAAAATTTTGTATATAGTTATACACTTAAACTTAATGAAGTTGATAGACACAAATAAATTTGGTGCGAATTCTCTGAATGTGCCGACTTATAGATTATAGGTACCTGTAACAGCCATATAAGGTGATCCACCAAGATCTTTTGTATTAGTTCAAATTCTGATTTATAGAATTTTAAAGTATACTTAAATAATTAATTTTAAACACTTAGAATTTGTATACAATTGTAGGAGTCGTGTCCAGTGCTGATACAAAATTTTTTTTTAAAACGAGAATCACCATTTCAATTTAAATTACATGATTTTTTTTTAATGTTGATGCATCTT
Organism: Pentalonia nigronervosa; assembly: GCA_014851325.1. Classification (NCBI taxonomy): domain Eukaryota; kingdom Metazoa; phylum Arthropoda; class Insecta; order Hemiptera; family Aphididae; genus Pentalonia; species Pentalonia nigronervosa. The sequence goes on along the minus strand of JACXSJ010001878.1, from coordinate 37,778 downwards.
AATTAAAATTTGAACGAGTAGTTTCTGAGTTATTAAACTGTATATTATACTGTGTAACGAAAAGCAAAAATAATAATCCTTAACAATGATTTTACATATTAATTATAAAATAGATGTAAAATTCAGAGTAGGTACTTTATGTAGGTACTCAGACAATGTTTACAAACATAAAATGTATACAAATATATTATTTTTAAATATATTATTATAAACTATAATCCTACTTTTTAGAATAGGTACATAAAGTTTAATCTTTAGAAACTAGTATAATCTGTTTCACTATTTACAGTAAAAAGCGTGGTTCTCATTAAAAAAAAAAGAATTTCTATTAACATAAGACAATCTCTATAAATAGCATAAAAAATATAAATATTTAAAAATACGATGTTTATAAGTACCTATTATACTCAAAAATTCCAAAAATTAGAATCTAAATAAACGTAATATTAAAGGAAAAAATTGAATGGATCAGAACTGATGAATCGCCCCATATATAGTACTATATACATTGATATATTGGTAAACATTTATTGGTTTTTAACTGTTAAGCATCAACGTCGACGAAATAAATTACATCCATGACGAGCTTATCGAAATAATTAAATTTGTTTACAGCACATTTACGATAAATTGTCGAAACCAGAAATGGTTTATTCCAATCGAGCGAGTTGTGGTCAAATGAATTTTAGAGCTTTAGATACGACGTCAGTTAAATTTACCGTGTAAGATTTATCCTATAATTAGAGTTAATTAGAAAAATTGATTTGGATGTTATGTCAATATTAAATTAGTCTAATCACCTACAATGCTACATACATTGAATCTAATTATTGAAACAATTATAAATAAATATTTTAATATTGACTACTGCAGTTATAAAAACAAAATTAAATTAATTACGAAGCGTTAGAAACTTTAGAATAATACAATATAACGTGTTAATATTATTATAATTGAAATGGTGTGTTTTATTTGTACGACTAACAATTTGTACTTTAATATTAAAGATTATTTTGTTATAAGAATAAAAAATACTAATACGTGCGAGCATTATCATACATTGTATGATTATTAACAATAAATCATTTTGAACGGAAGACAATTTTCCTCTAGTCATTTTCGAGGTGCTGCATTTTAGCCGACAGTAAATACTATTTGGCTGACAAATATGTCTAAAAAATATTTTTAAAAATGATTATAAACGATAATAAGTATTGAATATTGAACAATATTAATTTATTTTAATGAATGTATTTTAGAATAATTATTTAGACAAGCGGAGTAGTAGTTGTGGATTACAAGACGTATAATTGTCGTTGGCCGATTAATCATTTTTCACCTTATACCTAGGTATATAATATTATACCGCTGCGCCTTCTCGTTTCGCGTAGGATAGAGATTTTCGCCGTGTACCAAGGTATACGATATACAGTTGTTATTATCAAATCAAATGTTTTGGTTTGAAATTGCGTTTTGAGTTCTGTGTACGCGGGTGAACGGTCGATGATACGAAAACACGTCCATTATACCATACAAATTACATATTATTTCCTAATTATAACAATACATCTAAGAACTCATTAGCACATATTATAGTGTATACACTTATATGCACACATCGCATAAAAATCATATTATATTATATTATTATTATTATTATAAGGTTCTTGTCAAATCATTGCCGGCCGCTGCAGTCGCACGCGGACGGACGTCATACACATATATTATATTATATTATTTTACTATTGCGGCGCAACGCAATGTCCTTACCAGCCGTATTGTCTAATCATCACGTCTGTCACATTGCATAAATTCTAGCTAAGATGTGCCGCCAAGCGACTCTCGTTGTGTCTGAACGAAAACAATATTCTCCGAATGGATTGTTCTATGGACGGACGGCTGCTTGTTACCGCGGTCGTCAATCAACGGGTGGTCTAATCTCCGAGGAGATCCTATAAGAGGTAAACAACAATATAAATCGCTGACATGGTATGCCAATTACAATCTCGCATTATTGTTATTTCAGGATGATACTAATATTATTATTATTATATTATTCGTATAAAAAATCAACACTATTTAAAATGTATTGTATATTATTATAGGTACGTGTGCAATAATAAAAAACGATTAATAACATCAACAATGTAATAATAATGAAATAATTGTATTGTTTAATTGATCTATTAAAGCCGTACTGATGTATTTTAATGATTATAGTTATGGCTCAGAAGTTGTGTTTCATTTGCATGGTTTTTTTGGGACTATTAGATTAGTCAAATAAGCTAAATATTAATTTAACGACACTACGAAAAAAAAACTAAAAGTTTATAGTGCATATTTTTGAATTTAATTTTTTTTAGAGCATGATTAATGATCATTTTATAATACAATTTTAAAATTTGCAGTAAAAAAAAAAAAAATAAAAACATAATGAATATTTATTTTGAAAGTTTTCACTCGGTATTATTATATCGTGCTTTTTAAATCCCTAGCTGATATAAAATTTCCCAAATTTATTGATATATATTTAGTAAAAATTATAATAAACAAAAAAAAATTAGTAAAATATATGCATTCATATTAATTGTCAGTAAAAAAAAAAATAAGTGGATGTTTTTAAAGCATTTATTTTGTACTTGCACACGTTAAAATGCACAGTGTAATAAAAAGTACAACTTACTCGTATAAATCCACCTGAGAATTGAAAATTACAAATAATTATAGAATATTTTGTTTACGTTTATTAAAATATTAATGGGTACTTGGCTATACGGATGTATACCTACGTATCATTGTACCTAAATTAGTAAGTATTCGTTAAAATAAAAAGTAAAAAAGTGAGTACCTACGATGCCTATAACGTATCATAAACATTTCAACAGAAATTTTATTTTAAGCTTATAGTTTAAAACTATAGTCATTGTAAATATTAAATTGTACTCTTAAAGGTTATATGTGTACTATACCTATGGTTAAATCATTTAAAATGTAAGTATATATATACATATGTATTTCAGTACCCTTTAGGGTCAGTCCCCCCAAAATTCCAATTTAATAGAAGGTCATCCGACCAAAATATTTAGTAGTACTTTGGAGCGGAACACACTATTAATTAATTTAACAATAAAACAAGTGTTTCATACAATTCATAATTGCTAGTGTAATTTTACAAAGTTTTTGCAGAATGACATCGACAATAATAAAGGTACATATAATTCGCTATAATGTATAAACACGACAAATTATAGCGTAATTTCGATGCATTACATTTTAATTGTGTAGTTTAAAAAATCGTATCAATAATATTTTTTGGAATATATGCATTTTATGACTAGTCATATAAAATAAACACATCTCATGAGGTAATACATTAAACTAATTTTATTGCTTGCTTTACCTCGCAAATCATAATGCATTTTAACGACACATCGACTTTGTTTTGTTTGTATGATATAAGTTCGTTTAATGAACTCAGAAAAATTTATTGCTGAAATGTTATGATATTGTTTATTTGCTCGATGTCACGTAGGTGTAGCTCATGTATAGTGCCACGTGCGTTCATACTTCATATGTTAAAAAAAGGCTTATAACCTATTAGTATTTTTTCTGATTTCTAAGTTTTTAAAATTGTTAAATTATATTTAAATTATAAAATGTTTAACACAAACACGTGCTGCTATAATAATTTTGAATATGATATGGACACGACGGTTGTCTGATAAATTTATTAAATTAAATTTTGCATATTTTTGCATTTTATTAATTTTTAGCTATAATAGTTTTTATTTGTTTTTTTAACGAAACTTGTTTCTAAAATAGGTAGCTTTTTGTAAATGTCATACGTTGTAGGTAACACACTCTTAAAATTTACATTTCAAAGACCATTTTTAAAAACCTTACCTAAATAAAAAAACATGTATAATATTATTTAAAATTAATAGTTTAACTAATTAAAATAGTAATAGTATTATTGAAAATTAGAAGTTGTTTTTGATAATTAATTATAAGTATTATCATTAACAATTTATAGTAAATAAATATTTTTAATGCATTTTTTTATAATACCATATTTGGTTGTTTTAAGACATATAGGCACTTAGATTTTTTGGGGGTATAGTAGCATACATTTTTAAGAATGTTTAATTTTATAACGTTATTATGGATTATAAGGAGTGAAAAAAATGCTTATCGTGATTTATGTAAAACAAGGAATATTTAAATGTGTTAAAAAAAAAAAAATATTAAGTGCAGCGTTAAGCTCCGTTCAGATCAAGAAACATTTGTCGAAAACATATGTTTCTGTCATTGTCGTCGACAAATATTTATCTTACAGCTTATGACGGGAAATCAGAAATATTGTAGACGACAATGTCAGAAACATATGTTTTCCGACAAATGTTTCTTGATCTGGACGGAGCTTTAGAATAACATAGATTCTGAAAATATAGATGTTTGTGAAGTACGATTCAAGGTACCGACATAATATGAAAATAGCTAGGATACAATTATTTAGGTATTGGTTGTGGTATGATTATATTAAGGATTATAAATATGATGTTAGGTACTAAACTATTGGCTTGAATATTGCTCGATGTTAATTAGGTAGATACATATAAAATGATCGATCAATAATAATAACAGTTATGATTTATCTACTTATAGACATGTGCCGCAGATGACAGATATTATATATTATTATACCGTATTGTACTGCTGTTATATATATGAAATATATAGCAATATAATATTATTATATATGAAACCAGAGAATTTTTCTATAATCGCAATTAATATGAGAAAATGATCGATGTTTCATATCAAAAAATACTATTTTTATATTATGATCATTGATAAAAACCATTGATATATAATATTATGTTGTGACGAAAATAAGAAAAATTGTGCACGTCGTATGCAGGTATGTAGTACTTAGAAATAGACACACTATTATTATTATATAATAAACAGGGTGGTTTTTTAAGCATGTTCATCCCCGTTTTTATTTTTAATAGTACATTTTTGTTCAAACACCGAGTTTTAGTATTTTTAAACTATACTTAAGAACTATATTTTCAAATTTCTAAAGGTTTTGTACTACTTAAGGAGTGTCCCGTGAGCCGTGACGTTACAAACTTCTATTTTCCAAATAAGAATCCTCAATTTTTACTGAAAATTATTAAGCGGATGGTTTTTTGAAAATGTTGATGTATCTAAATTAAAATTCTTATGATTAATTTCTGAGTTATTACAATGTTTACACTTAAGTTAACAAACCATAAAAATGGTTTTACAAAAATATAAAATAAAGGTAATATTATAATATGTAGTATCTATTTATTTTACTTGGATCATTTTTAGAAATTATTTATATTGATAAATCAATACTAATCACTGACATTTGTAAGTCATGTAAGCCCTCATTATATTATCCTTAGAACACAAAGTTATATAACTTAAAACCTCTCATTAGAATTTTAATTTAGATACATCAAAATTCTCAAAAAAATATCCGTTGAGTAATTTAAAGTGAAAAAGGGCAGAACAACTATTTGAAAAACATTAGTTTGTTTTATCAAGTGATCATTCAAATGGTACACACAAATGTCAAGAATTCGAAAGTATCGTTTTAAAGTGTATTTAAAAATTCTAAAAATCAGAATTTGAATATATGCATAATTTAAACATTAAAATAGGATGAGCATACTTAAAAAATCACCTTGTATATATATGACAATAATATATAAATATATAATATATGTTACCTACTTACCTATAATACAAACTTAATAATATATTAGAATAATTTATAAAAATGTATATAAGTACGTTGTTATACAGTACATCGGACTGTATAATATTATAATAACAGTGCAAAATTTAAACTCGTTTTTTTAATTAATACTACAAAAACCAAAGGATATTCAATTCTTGACCGATAATGATTGTCATACTATTTACATAGTTTTTTTTATACTCTGAGCAGAGCGATGAATGTATTGATTTTACAATGTTGTGTGTTTTTATTTTATTTTATTTTTGTGTCTGTCACACGTTTTAGTGCAGTAAATGTGCGTTTTTTCTGATAGGAAAGTAAATTTAGTTGGTACTTTAGAAGGTCAAAAGAAAAAAATTCCTAATAGTTTTTAAACGCATCGGGAAAAACAAAAAAAAAAAGATTCAGGAAAATCAGAAATTTTTTCGCAATGCAAATTTTTGACAAAATTTATTTTTATTTTTGACGTAACAAAAGAAATAATGGACCGTAAATATATGAAATTTTTACCAAATGTTTATATAAGAATTTTCTATACACCATATACTTTTCAAAATATTTTGACTTTTTTTGAATTATTTATAAGCATAATAAATTTTTGTGTTCTTTTTTATTTTTTTTATTATTGCCGATAAAAATGTTTTTAATCGGCCAAAAAACTTGAAAATGTAATACAATGTTCTTCATAACTTGTTGTAAGTGAAAATTAAAAAAATAGTTGAGTATAAGTCTCTAATAGTTTTTTATAAGCATCAAAAGTTGAAATTTTGACCAAATTCATCAAAATCTCTAAGGTTTGCATATTATTTTGTAGTTAAAAATGTATAAAATAATCAATTTTTATAGTTAAGGATTAAAAATTTAAAACAAGGTTTTCCGTAAATATTTAATAGTTTAAGCAAAAAATCAAAAAAATATATAAAATAAATAATTTTTTATAGACATTTTAAGTTCAAATTTAAATAAAATAAGATATTAAATGAAAAATAACGATATTATTTATTGCGTTGTAATTTAAAAATATTTTACGTGGATGCTTGAAACTTTTAAAGTATATTATTATATTTTATATACTCAATTAAATTTTCTACTCCAATGTAATGTTTTCTGCAAAAATAATTCAACCTACTATATTATTAATAATAATAATGTCATAACATATACTTAGTTATATTGTAGTCTGACAGGTCGTCTTTGCTGAGAATTGTTTTTCGTAAACAATGATTTTATATCATTTAATTCATATTTAACAAATTCATAACATTGACTCCACTCGACAACCACTGTAAAGCAGAGCGGTACCCACTTTCCGATCTTTTTTTATATTGAAAATCAATGGATTGAGAAATTGTTAACGCGTCGCACTGAAAAAATGGCGAGTTTTGTTTTTTAATATCATTCAGCGGGATTATGTAGGAATTTGTAATTGGTGTACTGTTTACACTTCGGAGACATTATAATATTATTTCGTGACCTTTGATGGTACTACGTTTGCGAATAAAAATAAACACGTGCGGTAAAATCGTTTGCCTCGCAACGCGAGAATAACAAAAGCGAGAATGGCGTGCGACCAATGAACGTGAACGGCTACCGCACGACCTATACGTGGCGTATAATATATTATGTGTGCATAATATTATGTATATTGTACGGCATGTACCTACGTCTCGAAATCGAATAAAACAATAATTATAATTCAATAGCAACCGTTGACCTATACCCGCTAGTGGTGAGTAGGTATCTACCTATATATATAATAAAATTCACATTCGACATATTTTCGACCGCACGTGTCTTTAGTGGATATCTATGTAGAGGAGATATTATACACATACCACAATACTAATCATGTGCAATTATAAACGTACATAATACTTATGGGTATGATTATAATATTATTATTCAGTATACTATAGGTATCTAGTGCACAGATAGAGCGAAGTTTGGGCGGATTGAATCCAAAATTCTGGTCTGTTTAGGAGAGCGCTTATATTCCATCAAAAATACCGTTTGGGTGATTTTAATTTATATACCAACTGAGTATATTAATAATGTATATAGTTACAAAAAATTTTTAAAATAAAATGGCATGAACATCAAAGTCCGTACATGTATCAGTGTAAACAAATCAGCTCACAAAAGCAAAAATAATTTACTCAAACGGACTATTTAGTTTTTGGTCAAAATCATGATACTCGTACAACGACCACCGGCAGGTAGAGGATACCACTAAACCAGTATAAGATCACCAACCCTACGCGTTAGGTAGGCTGTGTGACATCAAATGTACAGATAAATTGGCGTTTTAAATTAAGATTGTGCACATTATTACAATATTTTTAATTTATAAACGCGTACACGTCGCCTCTAACCGAAATCAAGGCGGCTGGGCATGCAATATACTTATAGTAGGTATGCGCGTCTGAACTATTACCGAAGGCCAAGGAAGTCCCATCAGCTAAATTGTTACCTATATGGTCGGACGATTCGTTAGTCAATATATATATTATATTGTACTATAAATCAATTCGTGAATAACAGAGGATTAATTAGGTATTGATTTGTTATCAATTAATCATATGAAAAATGACAAATCAAGCGTCAAATGTTCATGTAAAACTTGTGGCAGTATATAGGCGAGTACTTGGATAGGTTAAATCGCGTGTTTCTTTTTATAATAATATTATACCCGTTGGACAAAAGTCTGTGTGCCTGTCCGACTTGACCGACGGTGTCCAAAAGTAATATTCGTCTGTGGATCTCCGATTTCATCTGTATTTCGTTTACGAAACGTCGCGCGTCGGTTCGATTTCCATTTCTCTTGCTAATAATTTGACATCTTGTTGTAATAAAATATATTATAATATGATACAATATCCTCCGACAAAACCAGAATCACGGTCGTCTGTCCAAAATATTCAGCGTTACTATATGACTACAACGGCGGCGCACACACACACACTCTTTCTCGAAGACTGTTAACAGTTTCGGCGGGTTATATAAGTCCGACGCGCACCGTCGTCGTCTTGCAAAGTTGCATCACACTCGCACCCAGGAACAACCCAGTAGCACACTTAAAAGCGGTATGTGTGTGTATGTGTGTGTTCTTCCTAGTTTTTGACCTCATTCCGCGCCGCGTAAAACGCCGGTTTTTTCTTTTCTTCTCCCCTCCACACCACCTTTATCGCAGCTATATCTACCTAGTTTATCGTGTTTTATTTTCGCGTACAATACACACACACATACATATACACCTATATCATTATCATAATTATTATTATCATCATTATCATCAACATTGTACCTTATTATTAGTAATAAGTAATAAACGCCACGCCTGGTGTTGCGATCGCAGTGGGCAATAAAATTAGGTATATCGTCCACGGCGACGTCGACACCGGTTGCGGATACACCGGCTGCAGCATAACGTGGTCGAGAGACATGTGATGATTGGACGCGAACTTGATGATTGTTATGCATGCGAAAGAAGAGACTAAGGTAATATCCAACTCATTTTATGATATTATAATGATACTTACTCAAATCATCAACAACTCATGTGGTTATGTGTGTATAAATATCTATTACAGTTTTGTTGATATTATTTATCCAAATATAAATTATATATGTGTATATGCAAAAACTCTCGTTTTTGTTGTGCGTATATTATATTATATACCAGCTATTACCTATGTATGCGTAATACCAAAAATAATTGATGCGATATTATTAATGTCATAATGGTTATGTTTGCGTGTCTTAGTTCTAGTGTATGAGTCAAGTCCACATTCTTAAATTCTCTCTCTTTCAAAAAAAAAAAAAAAACTACAAAACTCTGCAATCAATTTTGGTCACTTGTTTTCGAAATCTTTTCGCAGTGAACGTTGATTTGAAAGATTTAAGCACGCCCAAAGACATTTCGTCGGTAAATCCTATTTGTATAAATAATGTAGGTACCTACAATTTAATAGTAATTAAATATTTCACTTTATAGAAGATACATATTTAATAAAAGTAGGTGAGGTGTACACATTATTACATTAAATGCAAAGACTTAACATTATTACCTTTACATTATAAGACTATACGTTATACTTAACATTAGTACCTATTTAATTAAAAAAAAAATACTAAAATCGATTTCAGCACTATTGTAGTTTCAAGTTTACATTAATATATCGATCGTTTACACTTTATAGTTTATAAATAATTTCAAAATATAGGTCATTAGTACTCATTACATATAGTTATTTCCAAGATTTATCGGTTCTTCATAAATGTTTATTGATGTACTTAATAATTTAATACAAATAATAATGAATGGTTTTACAGTTATTTATCATTTGACACTCCCCGTCAAATGTTTAAATCATATTTTAATAATAAGTATATTAGAAAATAGTACCTATATATACATTGGTAGGTACCTCAAAATCTAAATGATCACTTATCTCACATAACCGACGGTCATATATTATAATACTACGTTTGACGAGACATATTATTTGGCAATACTAAATCGAATAAGGTGATCGTTATGACACGTTGTATTATATGGCGTATCGGTGAAATGAAATAGTTTTTGTAAACTGTTTAATCATATTTGATGAAATGGCACGCCTTTTAGACCTGAAAATAACGGATAATTAATTATTATAATTTTAAACTGCAATCTGACAGTGTATTGTATTGGTAGGTAGATATACTAAACACCTCGTTATTATGTGTTTTTTTCATAACTGTATGAAATAAGTTTAATTTTTGTGATCTATTCGGTATGATATATTATAAAGACTAAAAAGAGTTCATGTTTAAATTACAAACAATAGTACCTATACGTTTTTATGCTGTCACGTTTTGATTGCAGTAAAAAGTAAATAAAATATTTTATTAATAAAACCTACTACTAGTTATTCATATTATACACTTTGCATTAACGCGAGCTCCGGGAGTTTATAACAACACTGCGTCAAAGTCAATTAATCATTAATTAAATTGAAACGACATTCTATATGGACCTAATCTGCCAACCGTAGATATGTCTACCACAAAAAGTATATATAGACCGAAACAAGCGGGTCAGACTACGAAGGATATTGTGCAATAATTATTATATTGTGTCTTCTATAACGAAAGTGATTTGTAATTTGTCATTATTATGTTACTTACTTTGTGTTTATTTATAGTATTTTGAATCTTGTGAAAGACATTTTTTTTTACTTTAGCTCTATTTCGTAACAAAATAATAAGAAATAACATAATTATTATAGCTAAAAAATAAAAAAATTCCGTGCAGGATTTAGAGACTATATAATTTTGAACTTATCTCAGTGCGAGCTAGCATGTTGTATTATTAAATAATTGAAAACAATGGTAAATCTCTACGTTTTAAAAACAACTCTTATAACTACCTACCTTCGTTCATTACCCATCTTCAAAGTTAATCAAAATTAAAACGTTCATAAGCAAATTATTTTGGAAAGAATTATTTTTAAAGCATTATTTGGGTCTCGTTAAAACTTTGGACATTATTGACAATTTCGTAAAATATATATAAATAAAAAAAGTCTATACTCTACGATTATTAGTTTCACAAAATTTAAAAAATGCATACGCAACGCGCATCTAAAATTTTCCAAATCAAACAATTTCGATAAAAGTTAGTTATTATGTATCTATTTATATAATATTACCACCTGTCAGTGGAGGATTTTCCAACATGACAACTATGCCAGTGAGTAAGATAGGACATTTTGAAATGGTTAAAAAAACACCATTACTGCGAAAGCTTGTAGAATACATCTGACGGCGTGATGAATAGTTTAAAAACATTAAAAGAAGACAGTATAGAAAAATCTAACTATCGATGTAAACTAAACAAATAAATAGACGATTTTTAGATCATTTTTATAAGTGTATTTTGAAACTAATTTTTAGAACGCTTAAAATTAACAAGTAAAGTTGTGCTAATATTATTATATATTTTTGTAGTAATCTGAACTCGAAAAAGTAACAACGATAACGACGCAGCGACAAAACATCAAAAGAAAAAAAACCAATGACAAAAAGGGAACAATTTAAAATTAAAAAATATTTTACGAGTCGTGAAACATATCAAAATTGATTCGGTTAAATTAATTGGCAGTGTTCTCTATAGAAGCGGAGCTCGTAAAGGATACATATTTTTGTGAGATAATAAAAAAACATTTGCAAAAATCTAGACATAAACTAAATGGTCATTGATTTATTACATTTATTTTAGTTTCCATTTTTTTATTTTATTATTAAATTTATACTTGATATTTAACACTGGTTTTTTTTTCAATATAACGTATAAACGCATGATCAGTTTTGTATTTATTTATACGATGATAAAATAGTTAAGAATATTTTTGTGTAGAAAAAAGTACGTTGTAATTCATTTCTGAGTGTAGGGTGGCGATAAGGTAAAACCATTACTGCCACTTGTTGTACACGCATGCTTGGGATTTACAAGCGTTAATGTATAATACGCACACGGTGCACGTGTATAGCAATAATTATGTCATCGAACCTATGTTGTAAGTATAATATTTTGATATAATTATCGATATGTTGATTTATACTATGTTATTCGTAATCAAATCGTTTGAACTAGGAAGGGATTTTCAGACTAGATTCGATCTGTACACTTTCTGTGCTAATTTTTCATTATTATTATCATTATAAATCTATTATAATTTATATAATATATATATATATATATATAATGAAACGTGTCCTGACTGACTAACTGATCAATGTAAAACCTCAACTATGATAATTGATAGTTAAGGACTTGAAACATTCCATGGTGTCATCATGTAAGGGTGCACTATATAAAATGATTTTCCAAAATTCACATTTCAAAGAGGTGCCCCCACACGAGGATATTGAGATTCACGATTGAAATCATAAATTATTTTTGTTTGAAAATGGTTGCCATTGGTTGCAGATTATAATAATAGAAATTAGTACTTTCTTGTACAGAAATAGTTACCAATGGTTATTCAGACAGATGAGGTAAAAACATGCATAATATCGTTGCGTTTATGGCCTTGAATAAAACTTATTATATCTTAAAACAAATATAAGAGTTGAGAGTATGTTTGTAGCTTATATACTCAAAAAACCACTCAACTGATTTCAATTAAAGTGTTATCAATAGATTTCTTGAGATTTTGAGAGTGTTTATAGTTTATTTTTTTCAACTTCTAAAGATAGCTAAATGATAAATAAGCTTTATTTTAGCTCACGAAAAAATAATATTTTTTATTGTTTATTTAAATGATTGCCATTGGTTACGTCATATTATATAACTATTATAATAAGCGGGAAATATTATGGCATATACATTTTTTACAAATATATATTTTATTAAAAATAAATATTTGGCACGGACCACGCCGAACAGCTAGTTCTTATAATTATCGACTGTTAATAGAATGATATGAGATACGTCGAGCAAGATAGTTTTTATGATCTATGGTGGTCGCCTCTTTATGTTGGTTTATATTATACACGTCAATGTAATATACGTAAATTCGAGTAATATGCTAAGTAAAAATAAAACGTATACAAATTTTACACCATCACAATGATTTGCGAATTGAGTCTGTATGCATGTAATAGGTATGGGTATCTTATACATTCTACTCAGGCGTATATTACATATGTTATGTATACCTACTAGTGTACTATTATTATATTATATATACTACCAAATGAAAGTTATGTGATTATAGATTTCTTATATTGAATATTTGAATACATAATTAAATATTGCGAATTATCGTACAGAATAAACATGTCTATATATAATATTATGTGTATATCGAAATAAATTGAAAATGCGTAACTCTTAATAAGTCATCTGTGCAAAGTGAAAAACTTGGGAAGTTATTCTGCTGTATAGTAGGTGTTTATAGCGTATCTATTTTATCGAGTAGATCACTGTAATAATGTAATATGGGTGTGTTAACGTTTTGAAATTAATGAAAGTTCGCTGTTTACGCGAAAATACTAATTTACTGGCAGTAACAATAAAACCACTAGCCTAACCTAACCTTAACTAACCTTTGGATCCCAAAGATGTCTTTGGCCAAGAGTTATAAAACTTGTCATAGTTTGTTAAAAAATTAACATAAAATATTATGTTTTCATTCGGTAATATTATAGTAACTAATGATTTTCAGCGGTTTTCTCGAGAGGAGGGAGAGTGGTATTTTATTATACGTCTATATGTTATATTGAGTTCGCTTGCCCTCCATCTCAATAAAAATAAATTAGTCTGAGGACGCCGGCGATGCCTTTTGCTGGAATTTGAGCTCAATAATATGTTCGCATGCAAGGTGTAATGATATTCTCAATGATAAAATATTTTTTTCACGAACTGATAATGAAAATAAATAAATTCAACTCATATATTATTATTAAGTAATGACTATAATGATTTAACTTTGACTAATTGTAATAATCTAATGTATGGGAATTCCGAAATATTAAGTTCGAAAATGTTATGTACACGCGTATTTTAAATACCTACTACGATGGTTCTTTAATAATTTCTCGCTGTTTGTCAGGTTAATGCTGATGACGTCACGAACACGGACCGTCGGAAAAAAACAAATCATTACTACACCTATTATAATATTAATTATTATAAAATGGTTGGTTTTCGGGACATTTATTAAATGTGCAAGATTGTCGGTGCACTAAAACGTGTACGAAAACAAAAATAAAATAGACAGGTGACCAAAACGCGGTTATGGTAATAAAATAATGGTGCATGGCCTTGAGGAGGGCCGTACACGTAATAGCGCGACTACGACGGCTACAAAATAAAATGCGCGAGAGAGGAAAAACAACGGAATGCAGTTTCGAATAATAATATTATATTATTATTATTGTTGCCGAACGTTTTCAATTCATTTGTGTATGGAAACGTCCGTCACCTCAAAAACAACAATAATATGTATTATCACAGGTATTATTATTATCATACATTTATACCAAGTGGGTAGGAATGGTGGCAATAGGCGGCTGCCTATGATACGAGCAGTGCTTACCAGTCTACTTATACATCGACGTCTATTTGAAAACAAGTTAACACAAGACGACTGATACCGTGATTACTGATTTGACTAAGAAATAACCGAATCCTTACTAAACACACGTCATATATAATATTATTATGTTACATTGGCGTATTTGGTGGGAGGGTCTCATAGTGGAGGGGGGGAGGACGATTGCCTCGGGTACTATATTCTGAAGGGCATAGCTGTTTTTGACCAAAATCGTACTCTACCCTTTTCGACCGATTCACTTTTCGACCAAATTTTGATCGATACCAAACTTACACGAGTAATGAACAGCAAGCCGAGCCCAACATTATCGACTATGTTATCGATTAATAAATAGTTATATAATTCCGGAGCAATATTAGTTTCATCCGTAATACTGACCATTATTAAACGCTATGTTTTAAACATTTAGCACTGGGGAAACATTAAAATTATTAAGATAAGTAACTGTTCCAAAATTATTCTACAAATAATTCAGTTTATGGCAGGGACTGTTCGATTACTTATAGTCGTGTCATATACTGCGTTAAAAAAGTTTTATATATTTATATTTTGTAAAAATATGTTTATACCACATTTCTACTAATTTATTATAATAGTAATAATATATCTAACCAATGACAACTTTATAAATAAACAAAGATTATACGTCATATTATATCCCATCGAAAATAGCACTTTCTGTTTTTCCAGAATTTTTCAATTTTCCGGGCAACTTTTCCAATTTTTCTTTTTTTAACTATTATTTTATTATTTTTTTTTAATATGTTAAAGCCTCGATAACTGGATCATTAACTTGTTCAATACTTAAATTACTTAAATTAAATTGTATAAATTAATATGTTTTATAAATAATAAAATTTTTCGAATGGTGTCAATTCTAAAATTATATTAATTTACTGGAAAGATAGCGCCACTAGTGCATTCCATTAATGGAAAACTATTTTTACAAAATATGCAGAAGTGTAAATGTTGTACGTAGGATAGAATGTAATATGCTAGAAACCTTCGAGGGAATGTACTTAACAACTCCCAAAAGTTTCATGGCGATCGAATGAATAGTGTAGGGATGCATAAAGGACAAACAGACATACATTCGCTTTTATATAATAATATATTATTGAATCACCTAGGTCGTTTATGTCGCAACATAATAAACTGTGCGTTAAATTGAAATTAATTAAATTAATACATATATTGTTTTAGGTTTTTGAACTATTTAGTTATTCAATATTTATTATCCTGATCTAATGCATATTTTATAAGTGGTAAAATAACGGATTTATGCAAAAAATATATCGTATTAATTGGAATTTTACGTAGGTAATACAAATTTTGTATTATCGTATTATGCCGTCATGGTATACTTTGCGTATTTTCCTATAATACTATACAACTCAGATATTGCTTTTTTTTATTTGAATGTAACAAATTGAATAATTTGTCATTGATTTTAAATGAAATCCATTGTTAACTCTATATTTATCTGTAGACGTTTTACTGCCTTTATTCGCATCAAACAGATAACACTTTTAAACTTCTTTTGGAAATGCAGTTTTTGTACATGACTAAACAAATATAATAAGAGGCAACTAGACAATAAAAAACAGTATTTAAACATTTTAATAAACTAATTTTATAAGTGTTACATTTATTGAAGTATCTATATTTTAATTTTATGTAGCAACCAGTAACAGAGTTGTATGCGAACAAATCGCTAGTTAAATTGATCTTTGTCCAAAATGTTATATATGTTATTTTCTTGAATTATATAATTGTTAAAATGTTAACATTTTAAATTGAAAATTGCTTTGTTAGTACCTACCTACTTAAATGAATAAGACAGGTAAATTATTTGAATTAATGTTCAAATACTTCCTTTAATGCTTTTATTTTAAAGTATTTATCTGAAGTTATATTAAAAATGTTATAATAATAAAAGTAATTGAAGTGTTGATATTTTTTTGTTGTTTTTTTACAGTGTCTTTAATTAGCACGTTTTACAATGAAGTGCACACGCATTGTTATAACTTATAACTAATCTGATATCTAATATTTGTTGTCCTTATGTTCATCACAACCATCAAATGGTAATGATTTTTAAATGTGTGCTAATAGCATATTTCTTTCTAGTATCTAACTTTACAATAAAAAAAATCTTTTTCATAATCTAAGTTCAATCATATTGACATAAATATGTTTTTGGGTTAGATACAACTTTTTTTCTAACCGTAACCGATTTCTGGTAATCCTTTGTTTATAAATGGTTGTCATTGACTACATAGTATTATAATAATAATTAAACTAAACAGAAATAATATTTTTATTTTATTTTATCATTTTTAATTATTTATAATATTGGTATTTAAAAAATAGTTTATAGACAAAATTAACCTATTATATCTAATTTTATAACAAAATGACGTAGCTCGCTAATCGATATTTTTCTTCTATAAGGAAAATTAATTCTAGTTATAATTGTTATTCCCCAAAAACATATTTATAATTCTTAGATTTTCAACGTAGAGGAAAAATATTGAGTACCGTGCTACGTTTTTTTTTTTAATCTCATAAAAAAATGTATTCCCAAAAAAGTCTACAAACCACAAGTATTATCTGCTTGATGAAAAATGCAAATAATGCAGTAAAATCTTAATAGAATATAAATATTAAATTTCAAAATGGACGTGATTTCAAAGCAATAATAAATTATTCATTTTATTATATATATTTGTATACACCATATTATATCTGCGTTTTATAGTAAGATAGTCATATTCATGGTTTATTATAAATTACAATACAATAATTGTAAAATTTCAGTTAAACGATAAACATATGCATAAATTTAAGATTTTACAACTTAAAAAATGTGTAATGGGTCATGATATAAAAAATGTTGAATTATTTTAAAAAATTTAAAATAGTTTAAATATAATTTATAATTTATTAATTCTTTATATACAGTTATTTTTTGCTATAGGTACGCAAACGACCGAGACCCTGACTACCGGTGTTCGTAGTTACGGGCTAAAAGCAGTTCTATTATAACTGATAAGAACTGAGAAAAAATGAAAAATTTGTTCTGATCAAGTTTACCAACACTAAAACTTAAAATCCCTATACCATTACTGTAATGACATTAGCAACATAACTGTGATTTGTATTCATTATTGCATATATATATATTAAAATATTATTTAATTTATAGTATTTAAGGATTATTTATAGTTTATACATCTATTATAACTATATTTATTATTATTCATTTTACTATGCTTTTTACTAACCTTTGTGACAACTAAAGTAATCTGCATTTTGTTGTTTTAAAAATGGAAAATACAAAAAGTGAATCGTTATTCAGTAATCACAAATTTAATCGAACCCTACTCTGCTGACTATTATATTTATTCGTATTGTCATTGATTAATAGTAATATGAAAGAATGGAGGTTGTTAGTTAAATGTTGATTATTTAATTAGAAATTAAAATACTATGAATGTGAACTAAAATTAAAATACACGAGAGTTAGGTTAGGTTTATTAATTTAATTAGTTTTAATTAATATTGTGTGAAATATACAAATAAATAATACTTGGTAAGTAATCGTGGTCAAGTAGTGCACCAATACCGTTGAAAGACATGTTTCTTAATTTAAACAAAAACAAATGCAAGTAAACTTTAAAGTTTTAAAGTTTTTTTTTTAAATCAACAGTTGATTATTGATTAAAATGACGAGTATATTATACAAAATGAATATATTTTAGCGCAGACTGGTACACAAACTGATATTTAATTTATTATTTGGAATATTTACATTTGTTTCGGTTGGTATGAAATGCTATTTGTTATGTTCGCTTTTTCTTATAATTTTTATTAAAACTTTATTTTAATTTTAAAAAATTTATTTTTTTTAATTTTTATTTTTATTTTTATATTTTTATATTTTTATATCACCTAACCTAACTTTAAATCATATACTATGTATGTTGTATATGATCTAAGGGCTACATACTCCGTAGTTAGCGGTTTAACCGTACTTAGGGTATATTTTTTGTGACGTTTTACGCAATCTTCGTAGCATTAATTATCACAATCATTTCCATCATATTATTATCATCATTGCAACCGGACTTTAGTATTATCCGTCTGACCAAGTCACAATAACCGATTACAAAATTCACTGAATTTATTTTTTACAGAATAATGATCAAGTGTCTTTATTCATAAAATCAATAAAAAAAAAAAATAATTTTTTCAATTCAAAAGAATACAGGGAATACGTATAGGGGCGTAATGGGCGTAATTGAGGGGAGGGTGAATGGTATAGATCACTCTCCCTCGAGATTTTGATATTTAATAATTAGTTAATACTGTATACTATTAATTACTGTACTTGAAATTTTGTAAAAATTTAGTATTTCGTAAAAAAATTATGTATGCCCCGGGACAAATTCCTGCATACATAATACAAAATTGTACAAAATAAAAATAACATCACAGCAATACAAATCGACTACCCAACGCTGATCCAATAAAACGAGTTTCCACCGTCGGAGAAGTAAGAACGACGCTAACAGATAGTCACCGGTACCAGGAACGCAGCCGGAAACGTGACGGTCACCGGCATCGGGCCCGGCCGATCCGACGAATAATAATAATATATTATATTGGTGGCGACGACAGCCGTGGCTCCAGCGATTGACGGTCGCATACGCTCCTGGTGAGAATTTAGATCAACAACCGACGAAACTTGTTATGTGTCAGTTACGTGTCGGCGACGGCGGCGGCAGTGGAGTGCAATTATTGTTGTTTTTTTTTATTTCTTTTCACAGATGTACGTAGGCAAATGGAGCCATATAAAAAAAAATTGACCAAAAATAAAAACAATTACACGTCATAATATTATGTTTTCAATGTGATTGAGAATTAGCTCTCCTCGTGTGTTATATAAATGTAAGCGAGAGTTAGAAAAGGCCATTCTGCGAGCGTGCTGAATTCCAGGTTTCTAAACGTATTCAGTATTGGTATTTTTTATAAACTATAAAACCATATAAGTAAATTTATAAACGATTCGGTGAATCGAATAATGCTCCTTTAATAAATTTGATTTCTTAATATTTAGTCGATTTGTTAATATTATATTTTAGATTCTGAGCAGAACGAAGAATGTATTGATTTTACAATAATGTGTGTGCGTGTTTTTTTTTCTGTCTACACACACGATAAGTAGTCAAAATAATGCTTAGATTTTCTTCATCAATATCTTTTCTGGCGGGAAAGTGAATTTAGTTGGTAATTTTGAGAGGATATTTTTGAAAATTCACAATAGTTTTTAAAAGCGTCGAGAAAAACAGGAATTTTTATACAAAACTGGTTTTTGATAAAATTGATCTTGTTTTTTTAACTTGAAAAAAAATGACTATAATTACATTAAATTATCACCAAATGTTTATATAAGCATTTTCTATACACTATAACATTTACAATATATTTTGACTATTTTTGAGTTATTTGTAGGCATAGGGACTTTTTGGTACATTTTTATTTTTTTATTTCTATCTATAAAAATGTTTTGATTGGTTAAAAGACTTGAAAATTTAATACAAAATTCTTTATAACTTGTTGTAAGTAAAAATTAAAAAAAAAAGTTGTGCGTAAGTCTACAATAGTTTTTTATAAACGTCTAAAATTAGAATTTCAACAAAATATGTCAAAATCATGAAAATTTGCAATTTTTTTATTTAGAAATTCATAAATATTTTTTCGTTTAAATCTAAGATTTAAAAATTTAACACAAGATTTATTATAAGTTTTTCTAACTTTAATAAAAAAAAATTTACCGAAAAGTCAAACTAATTTTTTATGAGTGATTGAAATTAGATATTGGTTATTACCATGTAAACTATTTTTTTTTTTATACCAATTTTTCAATGAACGATTATCTTATTTTGTTGTAATTCAATAACGAATAACCGCAGGCAATTGAAATTTTCACTGAATGTCAAAATTATCATTTTCTATTCACCATATAATTTTAAAAAATATTTTGTTACTTTTTAAGCTAGTTGAGGCATAAGAAACTTTCGATTTTTTAAAATTTTTTTTCTATAAATATTGATAAAAAAAGATTTATTTTTAAGCTAATGTTAGTTTTTAACTACAGTTTGGTAAGACGACAATGACATTTTGAATATTGAAATAAACACGGTGCTATGTAACCATATATTACTTGCCGTTTGTTATAGACTTATATGTAGGTACCTCATACCTGAATCCTATCGAAGACTTGTAATGAGAAAACAATAATACGTCGCGACGTTTTTAATGGTCATCATTTTATTCATCAATCATCATAATTTTATACCGCGATATACCATGTTCATGGGCAAACATTTAACGCGAAGATTATTATGTACCTAAATATACTACCGCGTTGTATATACGTTTGCTTACACTGCCATGCATTTATTTTAATTTCAAACGCGTGATTGGTGAAATAGAATATTAGGGCTTCCTCATGACAATACGATCGTCATCGCTTAAATGGCCAAAGACAAGGCCATTATGTACAATGTCGGTATTACAATATATTATACGACATGTATAAAAATGAAAAATAACAATAATAATAATGTTTGTTTTTCAACAAAATTGAATGATAGTCACAAATGAGTGATTAGTGTACTTAAAAATTAATGAGTTTGGTGTATATAGGTACCCACATTTTTAATTACATACGACACGAATTTTATGGGTTTTTTTTTGTTTTGTTTTTCTCATCGTCTGATTGTCATATTATTGTTGTTTAAATATGCGATATTGTAATCCTAATATCCCGTCGACGCAGTAACAAGATTGTTTCACTTTAGTCTTCAAATCGTTCAAGGTTAGGTACTATATTTATTTATGTATATTATGGTTATTTATTGATAAAAAAAAATTAAAATAAGATAAACAGCGATACAGTTGTAGATAATCGGTACCTAGGTATATTATGTTTAGTATTGCTTCTAAAAGATTCAAAACACCCAAAAATTATAATCGTATTAAATTATTAAATATCTACACTTATAAATTTTAACTTGAATACAATTTCAATAAATTGCATTATATGGAAGTACATTTGTGTATTATTATTTACTACAATTTATATAATAATTGATACCAGTAATAATATTAAAATAAAATTATAATATTCAAATAACAATTAATGTTATAGATAGAATAAGACACATATTTTACACTTTAAACACTCACAATTAATTGGATTTTTAAATCTATTTAATGAGTAATGACTAATGCACTAAAAAGTTTTGAAAAACTTTAATAGATGATAAGTTTTTACTTTTTGACTTGTTAAGCTTTTCTTTAATTGAGTTTCATCAAATTAAAATTAACTCGTCATTTCAGTCCATAATCATAGTTATAGGTATTAATAGTTCCAAAATTATTAATTTAAAATGTAAAGTGTGGATTTTCATATTAAAAATATTTAAAGAGTAATAGCTTATAAATTTTAAATTTTAATTGAAGTGTTATTTTTATTAATTGATAGTAGTAAACTATTTTTAAATGTGTTGAAGAACCAATTTTATGTTCTATTAAAAATATCTATCAATATTCAATCTATTGCTATTTTGGACGAAATAATTTTATTTTAATTGTTTGTTAATACTTCATTGTTAAATTATCATTATAACTTAAGTGTAGTAAATAAATTAGTAAATAATTGCATACAATATATAATTAATAATTATATAAAATAATAAATAAATATTTTTACTAGGTATATCATAAGCATAACAAAATTTATTTTTATCATTGAAGTTGTGAATAAATATTTTAATGTAAAACAAATAATTTGACTATAATATAATATTTATTACTTTATCATCAGTAATTTCACTTATTGTAAACTAGTTACAGATTGTAATAATTAGAAATAAATAAAAAATTAAAAAAAAAATTGGGAAATTTTAGAAAACATTTTTTTAACTACATTTTTACAGTTTAAACATAAATGTTATATATTTTGAAAATCGTAGTATAAAAAAAATATTTCTAGTTAGAAATTAGTTAAACATAAAACAAATAGGTTATAGTTACATAGTTATAATTACATTTTATAATATCACACGTTAGTTATATTTGTGTTTTCATAATAAACTAATCAGTTCTACAACAATAATATTGTTGTTAAGTAAGGACGAGGTAGTATTTAATTGATTGAATTTATTCCTCATTTAATGAGAATTATTTATTGGTTTTTGGGATACGTGTATACCGTAAGTGTTTATTTGGTGTTTTTTGGAAGAATTAGTTTCAGGTTTGGATTGATTTTGGAATGATCACTATTGTTCTTCGCCGAATCGGTTTTCGAATCGTCCGAAAGAGGACTACTATTGTTGTTGCCAGTGACACCGCGGATACGATCGACCGCCGTGCTCGGAACACCGATTCTAATTGGGACAGCGGTGTCCCGGGTAATGGATTCGGGAGATTGGACGTTTTGAATCCGAGTGAGCAGTGCGGTTTTCAGCGTGTTGTTCAGCAGGCGTGTGTTGGCCGCCAGGTGCGTAAGGAACGTCGTTAGCAGTGACGCGGGCAGGGTGAGGATCAAGCAGGGCGATGAGTTGAGCGCCGATACCAGCGAGGCGACCGCCGAAGGCGTGAGCGCGACAAATGCGGGCCTTGCAACGACAAGCGCCGATCAGCGCTGTCGTGATGGGGACCGGTATGGAGCACAGAAATTTTGGCGACACGGTGCACAGCGTATTGACGAACGTAACTAGCGTACCAGGCGGCATCAAGGACAGCATTTGGGGCCGGCCGTGGACAGCAGAGAAACGATGATAGACACGTTGACGCATTTCAGCGTGGACGGCGTTAGCTCCAAGTTGGTGCTGAAGTCGGCGAGCGTGTGTGGCGACAAGACCACTGCCGTCAGCGCTGGTGACGACGACAGTAGGCCCAGCGACGGCTGACGTGGCGTTCTTCAGGTACGGTGATTTGGACAGGACGGCGACGAACGCGAACAGACACTCGGACGGGAGGTCGCCGACCGCCGACCGAGCGGCGATTAACTCGAGTAAATCGGTCACCATGGCTTTTGGTACGGCGCACAACAGATATGGTGACGCCAAGTGCGCGGACGCCAACAGTTGGACGAATTTCTCGCGCGGTGTGCCCGTGAACCGGCTCGTTAAACGCTGAAGCAGGTTGACCAACACTGTTGGCGACAACCCGGCCAGTAGTGCGCAGTCCTTGGTCAACTGGTCCATGAAGTCTTCAATTTTCATCGACGTCACCCCGTCCATCACTAGGTCCACGGACTTCAGCGACATCAACAACTCCACCGCTACGGATGTCGGTATCGAGGGTGGTGCAACCCCTTTCACCGCCAGCAAAAATCGCACGAAACAATCCGCCGGCACAGACGTCAATAGCTGTTTGACGTCTGGTATCGAAATCGCCCGGTTGACCACGGCGCAGGGTTCTAAGGCATCCAGCGTGGACTGCGACGTCGACAGAAATTCCAACAGGTTTCGTACTGTCTCTTCATCTAAGATGGACAGCAGAAACGGATATGTTGGTTATTAGTTCGGCCAGACTAGTGGTGCTCAGACCTGTCAGCGTGTTGAACGAACCAAACGATTTACATATCTTGCCGATAGGCCCTGGTGGCAGCGAACCCAACATAGACGGTGACAACGACTGAATGCCAACGATCAGTCTGAGTTTTACCTCCAACGATACCGCAAACGACGACGCGGCTATCGTTTTTAAAAAGGCGCTCAGAGTTTTCACGGACAGCTGAACCAAAAAGCAATGGACTTTGGCCAGCAATCCCGCCAAAGACGTCAAGTCGGCCGGTAGTAAAGTAGCGAACATCGAGGAGTCGTTCGCATCAAGGAATTCGGCAAACTTGACTATCGCGCACGGTGGTATAGCGCAGAACACGGTCTCCGACGTTTGGTTTTCGATTTGATTAAGTAAGTCCAAAAGCAACGTACACGATATTCCAGATAACACGTTAAGCGTCGTAAACAACTGTGTCAGTATGTCTACGTAAACACTGATCGGCATCTCCTGTAACAAGCTGGGAACCGAAGTCAGCACAGCGAGCACGTTGACGATCTGAGCGCCCGACAGCGAAGACGTCAGGTACGGAGAACTCGCGATACTCGACAGCAATTTGGAAAAATTAACGGAGTCCAAAGCCCTTAGCGAGGGCTTAGAATCCAATAGTGATAAAAGCTTCTGAATGTTGAGGCTTAGAATCTCCTGCAGCACGCACGCGGTACTAGCCACGACGTGGACTAAATCCACGATGTCCGACGGCGACGTAGCGTTCAAAAGCGCTTCGCTGGATACCACAAAGGTCACGGTCTGGTTGATGGAACTCGCTGGCAGTTCAGACAGGAAACACTGGATTTTGCACAGGATATCAATCAGCTTGACGCTCGTCTCGATCGACAGCGTGTCGGTCACCTCGGATGACGTTAAGTGGGTCATGTAAGCTAACTTGACGCACGTTGGTACGTCGAACATCAGATCGGGAGCCGCGCACGCGATGCCGTGGAGTAGGCCTACGATTGCGTCTGCGGTGACGTTGACAGACCGCGACAGGTGGGTTAATAACTGGACGAGCATGGCAGGCGAGACGGCGCTCGGAACGTCGGTCGGTGACCATACGATCAGCAGCTTAGCGACCGTGGCGGGGTTCAACGAGCTGAGCGCTAACGACGAACGGGTCAAGATGGCCATCAAGCGGGTGAGAATGGTGGCCCTGGCAAGCGGTGGCCGGACGCAGTGAAGGGCGCCAGCAGAGCTTTGATGACGTTCGGCGGGATGTCGACGAGCAGGGTCGTCTTGGACAACAGGCACAGCAAGTCGACGGCTCGTGATGCGGATATGCTTTTGGCGAGGACTGGCGACAGCGCTATAGTGTTCAGCAGCTCGATGAGATCGACGGGCGTCGTCAGTGCGGCCAATGAGTACTCGTGCAACACGAACACGGTCGATATGTCGGCCGGCGTCAGCGCGGTCAATGCTTTCGGCGACAGCGCGATACAGATCAGAGACGCCTTGATGGCGGGCGACAACGCGCACAGCGCGGTCGGTGCGATCTTGATCAGCAGACAGACGATCGTGGACGGCGGTATCGCGACCACGATTTTCGGGCTTAACGCGATCGCGGTGATCAGTCCACTGACGGTGCAATCGGGCGCGACTTTCAGCAGAGACGGCGACGTGCACAGTGTGTCGACCAGACACACCACGTTCGGTGGCTCGATGGAGTTCAACAGCGACGGACGCCGGGCTAGCTCGTTCAAAACCTCGATCGCCATCATGGATGGCAGGAAGGACAGCAAAAACGGTGACGTCAGCAGAGCATTTATCAGCAACGCGATGGCGTCGACGGGCGTGGGCGCCACCAGGTCTGTGAAAGACGGCAGGGCCAGTTCGGAAGGTGAGAGGCCTCCGTACGGACTATCGGAGGGACCGATCGATGACGACGCATACTTGGAAGGTGGTATTATCAACGTGGTCGCTGAGGTAGTAGTCGTGTTGCCCGCGTAGTCGTAACCCTAAAACACCACACCGACGACATGTTATTATTATTGTCTTTAAGATACTGCGTAGAAATGTCCAGTTCAACATCTCAACACTTTGGGTGCGATTTTGGTTAAATTATTTGGGGGTGCGCTAGATCTATGTGAATCAAAGTGATTTGTGGGAGGCTCCGCCCTCCCTCACCTCTTCTTATTCATAATCCTTTATCGTATTACCCGACTCACTAACCTATAATATGGATTGGATATTTATTAAATTAATACTTTTAGCTACTGCGAGCAATAATTTATCGTAACTTTGATTTTTTTGTGTACACTTTGGTTTGCGAATCTTTTAGGACATTAATAAATATAAATAGATATGGTTGAGTACTGGAAAAATATAAGTTAAAATTCGAATGGAACGATACATAACCATTGGTTGTTATTGAAGTTGATGATGATGCTGAAGTCCATATAATTGGAGGAAATGATACATCAGGTAAACAAAATGTTGATTCGGGAGAGTTTACACGTATTTCCTCCGGGTAAACATAATGTTGATCCGGTAGAGTATATCATAGGAGAGTTTATTAGTTTAAAATCGGGAAAGTTTACCACTGTCCCTCAGAAAGTAAAGTAAAGGATAGAAGTGAAGGATTATCGATTTTACATCTCTATTTTGGATGTTGTACGTATATAGGAATGAAAGATTATGGCAGCGAATGAATGATTAAATTCATAAGGTATAATATGATCGTCATTTTATAATAGGTACGTTTCAGAAATAGTTTTTCACAGTTAAATTTGGTTTTATATAATAATGGGTTGTTGAAATAGGTAAGTTAAATATTTTAATAGTATATTAAATAAATTAATGGGTATAGTCATTTACGCTTTTAGTGATTTAAACTTAAACTTGATTAATTAATAAAGTTTTAAATTTAGTTCATAATTTTAATTTTAATTAAAAAAAGGTATTTCTAACGTGTTGAATTATACATACTATTATCCATAATCAAATGAGGCATAAATTATATATTCTTAAATAACATTTTTATACAACTTATCTACCTATAGGTTTACCTTTACCAGTTAAAAATATTAAAATTAAAAGACATTGATGCTAAGACAATATTATGTTATTAAATTTTAATCTACTGGACACTAACTATACAGTTTTTGACGGACCATTATGATTTGCCCTTCATTAGAATTTGAGTCTTATAAATACACGTATAATAATGATAGCTTAAAACGTATATCTATGTCCACCCATTGATTATCTGTGAAGCTGTCTGCAGGATATTATTATTATCGAACATTATTAATCTATTATGACAACCGTCAATTACTGTTTGGCGCTAATGAAAATAACATTTCATTATTTTATGTTCTAAAAAAACGACACATATAATAGGTAGGTAAACCCGTCGGAAGGTGTCATTTTAGATTTTAATAAACCGTATAAAATGAATATTAAATAATACGTTGCCTCAAAGGAATCTGGTTAAATAAATATAAATATTATCATAGTATAAGTAAATTGTAAATAAGATCTTATTAGTTACCTATAAACACAAAAAATATATAGCTGGAAAAATGTATATAGAGTAAAAATGGAAATCATACAAAATATTATACATTTTATAATTTTAAATTAAAAAGTAATATAAAATAATGGGAGATGGTATTTTGCGCCACCAATAGGTACATATAAGCGCGTATGTAATTTGCGCCAAAATATAAAAATTAAACATGTATTTTGCGCCACATCTAAAAATTAATTTTGTTAATTTTCGCCACGACAGAAAACGAAATGGAATATGTAATCTGCGTCATACTTTCACACTTTCAACTTTAATTGTTGGGAGAATTTACCAGCAGATAAGTTTACCGATATCGCATCGGAAATACGATAATACCAACGGGGGCCGGATATAATATTGTTATGTTCTATTAATAATAAGTAGAGACGAGTTTGATTACGTCTAATCTAATAAAAATTATCAATTGTCAAAATATCAAACAATATTGAACAGTAGTGTCGTGATATTTACAGTTAGTCCAATAAAATAATAAATAAATAAATAATAAATCGAGTATGCGTTCATATTTCATATTTCACATTTCAAAATTATATAAAAGTATAGGTAATGGATAAAAATATCGGTGAAATTATTAAAAGTACCAGAGACAAAGATTTTTTGTTATTTGAACATTTTACGTATCGAAAAGTTTATTAATCTAAAAATTGTTCATCGTATCTAGAACATTGTGAACATTGCGAATTATCATATTTCAAATCCGAGTTCTATCAACCACATTCTACTATTTACCATTTTTGGACGTACTAAAAGGATTTCAAACAGAAACATTGATTAAAATTAAAAGTATACATATTAAAAAACAAAATTCTACTAAAAATAAAAATCGGTTGGAAAATTTTCAACAAATACGAGTATATGAAAATTACAAACAAAATAAAATTGACAGAAAAGGCTTAGTTTCATCTTTAAGCTACAAATATTAAAAGAAGGCGAGGAAGCTAAATATGATAAGTAACTAGATATTTTATTTCAAAAATTATATGTTTTATTACCAAAATTTACTATTTTGCTATATACATTTATTCATAATTATTATTATTTTTTTAATTTTATTACTAAACGAATATTGACTTATATAAGAAAGAATACATAGAATACGTATACTTATATATATTTACTTATAATTATAAAATTACTGATATTTATATTTTTCATTATACTAAACGAATATACATAGAGTATGTATACTTATATACATTTATTTATAATATGCCATATGATAAAAAAAAAAATTTATAATATTACTGATTTTCTATAACTTGATTGTTCAATAGTTAAAAATAATTATTTAGTTATTTTAAAGTGGTGCAAATTACAATTTTTAAAGGTATACGATGGCGCAGATTATGTAATGCTCTTTTATTTAGTTTTGTGTGGCACAAACTACAATCATAAAAAGTGGAGCAAATTACCAAAATTAATTTTTAGATGTGGCGTAAATTACATATATATTTTTTTGTGTAGAGGGGTGGTTGTTTTTGGCGTAAATTCTATACACCTAACATAATTTAAAGCAAATACTTATTAATTATTTGTACTGTAGTATTATGATACCAAGATATCGCGGAATTTTCCATTATTTCAAATGACCTTGGATGACTTGAGTCTTCGGCATACAACAATTTATTACTTACTATCTAAACAAAAAAGCTATATGGCTACATATTTATGAATAATACTCTTCGAAATTGAGTATTCGCGAAAACGTTAAGTTCTCCATCACGAAGGACAAATAAGTTTTTACACATATATTTGCTTACATCTATTTCCTTGTAATAATTTTTATTTTTTTTAAATTTAAAAAGCATTTTAAAAATTACTTATTTATCATACGTAAATAATAATAAAATATAATGTTCATATGCCAATATTTTACTCATCGTCAGTCAACGAGAACTACAATTAAGTACTGTATTAATACGCAACGAATTTTTTAACTATGATACCACCGCCTAATCGACACTTTAGGCACTAGGTCAATATTAGTGTATTAACAGAACATCAAAATTAACTTTAATATTGACCTATAGCCCACAGTAAGTACTGATGTAATTTGAGAGGCGTTCAACTCTCCTCCGAAGAAACGATCCAGGTTTTTGCGTTTTATTATAACATAATAGTATAATATGATTTATTATACCCACTCTGGTTGTCTCACGGAAAAAAATACCGAAAGTCTAACAAAAAGAGTAAAAAAAAAAAAAAAATTCGTTAGAAAAAAAATTCAAGACACGTAGTTCCCGACCCGCCGAGCGTTGATTGGCAAAACTACTATTTCATACATAATATAGGTAGTAGATGGAGATGACAATCGACTATAATATAGTGGCGTTCACTTATTATCATGAGTTCGACTAACCTACACACTTATATAATACATTTTTTATAGTCACGTTCATTAATTTATTACAAATCAGTTGTACTATATTATCGTGGAATTTTTACAGTATAATATATTGATGCAATATTATTATAACTATATAATAGGTATTCGAAATAAAACATTTTCAATCTTCTGTCTAGTCAACCGATCAAAACCGTTTGTCAATCGATTGATTCGAAGAGACGTTTGTAGTTTAGGAAAATGCATAACAGTATCATAATTTTATTTACCTGATGTTATAATACATTTCAAGGGAATTCACTTAGTATATTATTTAATACATGTTATAATATAATATACGTTTATTAGTTCAATGTCGAAGGTAGGTAGATACTTCAAGTACTTTCAAAAACCCGAATCGATTATTATTTTTTGTTAATTCGAGCAATCCACGAATGAGTAAACTCAAATTATTTGTTAGGTACTCACTTATTCCACGATGTAATATTGTTTTAGACGACCGGTTACACATAATATTATGTGGCATATATAGGTAATATTTTAGTTAAATACTCACTGGTATACATTGGTAGGTAAGGTTGGTACGCGTACATACCGTGTAGTAAATACTTCGAAACCGGAAATTAAACGCGTAAGACCACATGTCATACTCGATCACGTGTAATATTTCGATTCACGATATAATTATCACAACGAGTAACACGATCGTGATAAGTAAACGTTCCCCAAATCCATTATTATGTTTTGCGACCAACGATAAAAAAAAAAAATATATATTTATATATATATATATTTGCTATAGATACGTAGTCAGAAAATGATTAACTTATCAACTTTAATAAAATATTAATTATCGGTCAGTACTAGTTTGAATAATAAAATAAAAAAAATAGTGTTATTTATGGGACATCAATAAGGATTGAAACGAATATTATTCTACTATGACTCTAATAGCCACGGTAACTTATTTAATGGTACCTCAACGTAAAAAAAAGTAAATAAGCAGTTATTAGGTAGATAAATAAGAACCCTGGGTAAACTTATTAACACATTCATAACACAAATTATAAATAAATATAGGTTTGGGCTATTATATTGCGCATAATGTTTATTTAGGACAACGACAGAGTGACTAAATATAATATAAACAAATACAAATAACACGTCTTCCTATACACGTTTAGGTACTTCGTAAATATAAAAATATTAATAATAATAATATTATATGTTTTTAATCGTCCGATAGACACGAGCTGTAAATAATAATATTGTCATATTGTGTATGATTTCACGAGCAGTACACCTCCTACCTACCTTTTTTACTCGAAAATATCGCGGTCGCCGAGACTCGTATTACGTAATATTTTAAATTTGATAAAAAGTCATGGGCGTGGATGTATATTCACGTTCAAACGTCAAGTCGAAATTTTTTTAATAATAAGATCATCGTCACTCACCTTTAGAAGTTTCAACAGCAATATTATTGCTGCGCACGTGATCGCCGTTGATCGCTTCATTTTTTTATAGTGCGCAATCGTCGGACCATTCATTCAATATGAATGTCCAGGTCTGAGATTTGACATATACTTATAAATAAAAATGTCGATCAGTTTGTGAAAATCTCATACGATAATGTACGGCCTAAAGTCCGATAATGGTGTAAAATTGTTGACGTAACAATGAGAAATTGTGCGTATAGTGGTGATTTTTTTATCGCCAGTACAATCGTCATCAGCTGTTCCCCGATAATATGATACCACGTGTTTTGTAGTATAAGATCAGAGAAAACCGTAAGATTCATAAATGGTATAAGTGACAAAAAACATTTTTTGTATAATAATATATCGTACGGTCGTAGCCGAATCATAATAATATATTATTGTCGTGGCCTCTCGCGGTAGTGAATGTATATTATAATAGTTGTAGGTAGTTGACAAAGATTTTTGAAATGTCGAAATAAACAAATAGACGTCAGACTACAGAATATTGTAAGTTGCGTCTGTGTCGGCGTATCGGAGAAATGTGTGTCTGAAAACCTTCTATTTTCGTATACTATTGGCATGGTGCAGTGGTCTTCAAACTACGCGACCCGCGAACATGTTTCAACCGCCCAAATGGACGACGAATAATATACTTAAAATCAAATATCGCGATGAGATCTCAATCGATTTTATAAATTTCTTTCAGATACGTGAGAAAAAAATTGCAATTTTATATATTATCTGTATATTATGCTATAATTTATTTTCGCGAATAAAATTTTTCTAAAATGAAATACATCAAATCAAAACATCGGTCGTGCCTGATACAAATTTGGAGTCAATTTCGAAAATTGGAACTGCAGTAACATACAACCTTAATTCGATAAAATATTTGCAGAAAAACATCGATTTCATATTTCTCATTGATGTAAATTGAACTATACAAAAATAATTATCAAGACTATATAATACTCTTTTAGGGTATATCTGTTATTTGAAAATTATTTTATAAGATATTTAATATACTGTAAGTATTGTATGCAAAATTATGCATCGAAAACAAATATTTATTAGGTATGTATTTCTATAAAATTAAAAATATACATGTCTACACACTTTTGGCCCATCAAGAACTTTTGATAATATTTTTGGCCTTGTGATAAAAAAAGTTTGGAAACCCCTGAGCCATAGTGTAAAGTAGGACCAACCTGCACCTACATATACACACATGTAGTACACTATTTTTAGGTACTTCTAATTAATATTATCGAAGTAGCGATTTAATGCGTTTTTTATTTTAAATAATGCATTAAACTAATAATAATATTATCTAACACTACTATGATTACTTCTATTACCGGTCATAAATACGATATTTGGTTAATGTTGCCGACTGCACATTTTGATTTTTTAATAATTCGAACGAGTCAGTTTTTCGAAATGTGAAATCTAGTCATTACATCATTCGTTTTATGAGTATGATATGAATTTATATCGTACACATGTAAGCGTAAGTACTAGAGAATATTTTAAGGAATTTTCACTGGGTGATATTATAATACATGTAAAAAAAAAAAAACGATAACATTTAAAATTGCATGATTTTTATTATATTATTATTCAGAAATCATAATTAGATTTATCTAAAATAACTATTAAATAAATAAATATACGGCAACAACTTTTTTTTTTATAATTATTTAAAATCAAAATGGTAATATTTTTTTTAAAACGTGATTTTACGAGCATATTTAACCGTACATTTAATCATTATTGATGCATAAATCCATAAACACATATTTTTAAGAACACATTTCGTGATTTTTTACTAGATAATATAAATTTGAGCTCAACTAATAACCATTGATAGACGTATCAAAAATGTCATTCAATAAAAAAACCCAAGGAAATCGCTCTGCCGCATTGTAGGTGTCGAGTATATCTCGTCATTGAATAGTTAGATAACTACAGTATTGGATGTGTTTAATTTAGGGCTTGCATTTGAAAAAAAAAAATTCGTTTTACGTTATTTAGAATTTAAACGTTATACAACTGTTGCGTTTATCGTTTTATCATTAAAAATAATATCTAATGTGGGAAACGGCAACAATACGGAATATATAACAAATTTTTGGAATGATCGCTAAAATAAAAATAAATCTAGTTGAATAAATACATCTACGAAACCATTGTTATAACTTTTTTGTAAATGGATTTTAAACTATTTCGTTTTGTGTTATTTTTCATTTAATGATATTCTATATATTTCGTTTTGCGTTATGTTTTGTTTGATGATATATTATATATTTTGTTAATCGTTATGCTTTGTTTTGTGATATTTAATTAATTTTGTTTATCGTTTTCCGTTTTAATTAAGTTTACAAATTTTAATAGTTTTTGGTCATATATTACGTTATTATAATGTTTGCAAGCCCTGATTTAATTTGAATTTAACGATAAATTAATGTAGATATTCGATGAAAGGGAATTCCTAGCGGAGACATTTTAGATAAATAATAGTAATCAAACATTTCTCTACTTAATTAGAGGGAGAAACTCGTTTTAGTTATACTCTTCCTATTATAATACGTATGATTGAGTTGACTTTAGGCATATAAAAATTAAAATATCACTCAGTTATTAAAAATACTACTCGTTAGGCGACTAAAAATGTATTTTACCGCGCGACAATTGTGTCGTCTGGCATACTAGTTAAGATATCCATCACTGGTAGGTATTATAGTACATCGCGCCTCGTCGTGTACCGCAGTACACAAAGCTGATGTTTTTTTAACATGTTAAAAATGTATTTACTTAAATGATCTTTATGCACAATTTTCATTTAAAATGTATACAAATGTTCAGTAGCTTTCGCGATTGCCACCGCACAAACACACAGCTGGTGATGCCGAGCGATTTTTGTATATTTTTTGCTGCTCACAATGATTTTACTGCAAAACATACGTACAACTATGAAATGACGATGCAATTTCACCACTGCAAGATAAACAGCAAATCACGAATACAACATTATTATACGCGGCTGAGGTGAGACAACTTTAATTGAAAATCGTTTAAGTTTTATAATAAAAGTTAATCGCATATTCAGATATTTATCAAAAACCGAGACCAGGCTGGATCGAAGACCAATTAAAGCCAATCCCATTTTGTTTGTTCTCTGTAGTGAGACCGAAACTTAAACCTTAATGTAAACATCTACTTGGACTTGTTTTTATAAAAACTTAATTTCTTAAATGTTAAATTAACATTGTTTAAACCTTTATTATTCAGTTGTTCTAAACAAAACGCAAATGATACACTACGCTCATCTTCTGAGACTCGTTTGCTACTTATAGGTTCGAGATGTCCAACTGTTGGCCTCTATAGAGCCCTCAAACACTAAAACCATACAGCCATTTCAATCAGTTAGTATATTTTTAAAACAAATATCAACAGCTTCCTGTAAATTATCACACGATTGACCATAAAACACCTTTTTTACGACATGATTAAGCAAATTTATCATAGGATATACCTCGGGGACACAATTTGGGGTATGACAGGGTATACTTTGGCACCACTATTTTTTTCAACGTCTTATATTAGTTATCGGCCTGCTATTAAATTTACAAACGTTCCGAAAGTCCGATGTACAAAAGTTAAAATATATTATATAAACCATAATTCGTACAATGTAATACGTATGGACAGTGCTCGACTTGGGGGGGGGGACGCAGAGGGACGGAGTCCCCTAACTAATTTTTCAGAAATTTTAGCGTACCCCTACTTTTATTTTTAAGGCATAGTAACGTTTAATAAGTGATGGGGACGCTCTTTTTTTATAGTTAACAGAGTCCCCTACTTTAATTTTGCCAAGTCGAGCACTACGTATGGAGGTAATGTATTCTATTGGTATGCATAATATGGCAAAAGCTAATACGAACTATAAATTGCTTTAATTCATCAAAATATTAAACATACAACCAGGGTCGGTTTTAAGGAGGGTAACAGTGGGCAATTTCCCAGAGGCGGCTTACGTTGGGTAGGAACAATTTTCTCAGCAAAATGAATAAAAATTTTAATTTTTCTTTTTAAAGAGAGCATTCAATTTTCAAATCTTAAATTTTAAGACCTAAGATTTTTTATAAATTACTAACAAAATAATTTGTAAATTTTAGTATTTTTGTCAAATGTTTTTAAAATTCTAACTTCAGGTGCTCATAAAAATCTATTGCGAATTAACGTTTGTATATTATTTTTAATTTCACTAATAACAACTTATGAGGGACTTTCTAAAAAATTTTCAAATGTTTGAAAAAAGTTTAGCTACCGCTGTAGTAGGTATTGTGATATAAAAAAAAATTATTGAAAATGGGCGTCATAAATTTTGAGCCTGGGCCGGGGTACAGAATTTCTAAATAAAACCTTTTAACTCCATATATGCATGCACTATACATATAGGAACATCAAATTCGTGTATTTATTATATGATGAAGAAAAAGTGGCCTGACAATGTAATGTTGACTGAACTGTTGATCACTGTAATATTGAATGAAATCGAATTGGCCTGGTTAAATTTTGGGGCCCAATATTAGAAAAATTTCTCAAAAAGCTTCACTGGATTAAAGCTATAAGACTTACTAAGATCCATTCCAAGTATCGCAACCTTAAACGACGGTGGTTTTAAATTTTCTTATCTATACGTAGGCGGTAATAATATTAAAATGACATCATTGAACGGACACGATTATATAATCATTACAATAGATATCTATCTATATTATATATTAAATTTTGTTAGAACGAGAAACTTTTCAACTAAAATTGTACACTTACCTTTTCGGTTGATTTTCTTTTCGACCAAAACAAAAAGTTTAATGAGTAATATACTTCAATACATAGAAAACATATTATAGAAAATTATTAAAAATATAAGTTGTATAATATTTGTATAATAGTATGTAAATAAATAATAACAATATATAATTTTTGTTAATAATTTTTAAACGTACCTAATATGGAAAAATCTTTGACAATACGTATAACGATCAGTTTTGGTATACTATACGATATACCTATAATCTATAGATGGTAGTTGCCATTAAAATCAAACTTGATGACCACGGATCAAATAATTAATAACAAATTAATAATTATATATTGTTATTATTATCTATTTATATATTATTATATACACATTTTATACAACTTATATATTTAATAATATTCTATAATATGTTATATATTAATGCAATTAAATATCTAAAATGTTAAACCTAACTGTAACTACCGCTAGAATAATGTTAATGCTGTAAATATGGGAAATTATCGAATTTATTGTAATTTATTTTGTTACTGTAGAAAAACACAAATATAATATTTGTATGGTATATTTCGTCATTATACTCAAACAACTCACGATATGCCTGGAAAAATGATTTCCCGTCTCCCTTATTCATTCCGGGCCATCGCTACAAATAGATAAATATATGGAAGATAACATTAAAAGAATAATGGTCTGTAAGCTGTGATGAAGAAAAGTAAAATTTATTAAAAACACAAAGCTGGAAAACAAGTTGAAATATTATAATTTATATTACAATATTAGTTTGTTTTGTTGTCATAAACAATGTAAGTAGTTTTTTTTCTAACGAAATATTTAATCATATTATCTATACAAAAATCTATCTAATGATTATAAATTATAATTCATCTCCGCAATATTATAATTATTATATGATTTGCGATGTGGAGGGCCTTTTAAAATATTTGTGATCAGCTGACTTTTTAGTTTTGACCCATTTCTTCAGCTGATTATTGTTTTAATGGCCATTTGCGATATTATATTACGTCATTATTATCACTGTTATTAAAAGAAAAAAAGTTATAATTGCATTGATTGACAAGA
>JACXSJ010001877.1:0-66251 GCA_014851325.1 Pentalonia nigronervosa | reverse complement strand
TTTTTTTTTTTTTGACTCCTATACAACCCGACCTACTTGTAGAAGTATGTGATGAAAATTTGCATGTAATTTGGTAAAAAATAATTTTTTTTTTCTGAAATTGCGTGAGTAAGTTATTTATGGCTATTTAACCAAGGAAAAAAATTATGGATTTTTTTCCTAAAAAAAAAAAAATCAGGACCGAAAGGGTTAAAAGTGTAAACATTCTAACCTAGTGCATTTGATAAGTAAATAATTTCGACAACATATAGATGAATAAGGTTTTTATTGATTCCCATGTACATGAACAGACCTAAGGTATAAGGTATAACTAGAAAATGCATTATTGCGATCCAATTAACACGTAACGGGTTTAAATAATGAGTTAATGGGCGTGAGAGATTAAAAAGAAGTTAATGATTGCTGTATCGTGTTTAATTTAATTATATCACTGCGTATTTAGGTAACTGATTCGTATGTTTAAAAAAACAATGATATATTGTAAAACCTAACACTATTATATTATTATTAAGGTTTGGATTTCAATGTATTCGCACTTTTTTTTTTATATACAAGAATACACGATTCTTTTCAAACTGCAAATTTGTTTCAAGTAGATACAAACTTATTTTAACAACGATTTTGTTTAACCTTCCGTCGATCATGTAATGAGATATTTTATAACATAGGATTTTTTTTGTTACCTACCACTGCCTATTATATTGGTTCATTGTCTTCAGTATCTATAATCCGTACATCTTATCAGTAAAATATAATCTAAAAAAAATTGTATATAAATGGTAATTTCAATCGACTAGGTATCAATTATCAGTGTTCGTCTAACGTGATTCATACTTACATTTTTTTACGCCAATTTTTAGCACGTGATTTGCATGCATTTTTACGACCATTCCCGAAATTTGTACGACAACGGTTTACCCAGAAATTAAATTTTCTGTGGGTGGAGCTAGAGAAACAAAGTAATTTTTTCACGTGGGTGGGGCCAGAGAAAAGTTTCTTTAGCCTCGCCCATAAAAAATTGAATTTTTCGGGAACAGTCGTACAAATTTATACAAATCGCGTGCTAAATATTTTTGTAGAAAAATTTGCAAAATTTTAAATGGATAAAGGGGGGGGGGCTAGGAAAATGCACGTATCACCTTACAATGAAGTATAGAAATATGTTTTTTTTAACTTCTGTACTATAATACGTCATAACCGGGTTAGTGGTTAAAAATAACACGAATTTCGGATTTATTTTAATAGCTACAGAATGAAGATCATAACACGTAACATCGAAAAATTACATACATAAATATTAATTGGTCAATCCAATTGATTGTATAAAATAAGTATTAATAAATCTAATATACTATATTGAGCAATAAAAAATAAAACTATTAGGTGTATTTTTATATTATTAAAATTCAAGCCTTAATTATAATATACCTATGTGTAATACATTTACGTGAAATAATCTTATTTAGAATTAAATTAAAATATAAATAAATGTAAAAAATGAGTTGGAATAATAAAATATGAATGTATATAATATAGCATTAAACTAAAAATGAAATAAACAGCAATAGGTACTATCAGACATTTGAATCGTGTGAATAATGTCTCGGAGAAGTTAAACAAGAATAAGACGCAAGTCGACATCATTTTCTTCTTCCATAAGTCGGTCACATGAAAAACATTTGGAATATTATTATTTAACAGTGCTTGTAGGTGTATATTATATAGTGCACACGAAAGATAGATTGTCATGACAACAAAACCCTAATCTCTTCAGTATTCACTGGTAAAGTTGAAAGTATAGTAGTTCTACACCGGTAAAAAGTCGTATCGGATAGATAACGAAAAAAAAATGTACACGCCTAAAGCATAATATAAGTTTTGTCTTGTTCACGACTGAAGTTTTAACTGATTTACTTTCGTCGTGTACATAATAAATTATACTAGAACGGTGGAGCGTGCGCGTATTTTTTTCGTTCCCGCTGACCTTTGCCGTTAAGACGTCTTAGAGCACGGTCCACCGCAAAAACATATACTTATGTATATTATATACACATACCTAAATCTGTTTTACTGATTTAGCCTATACTTGGGGCTAGGTACCTAAACACTAGGTAAAAGCAGTCACATATCGATAACAATAAAAAAAAAGAGTATTGTAGTAGATATTTTGGTCTCTGCATGTTTCGCACGCGCTGTATAAATTGTAATAAATTATATTTTCGTAAAAACGTATTAAATAATTAATTTTTTATTAAATTACAGTAATATTTTTTAGCAGAACCCTTTCTGCGGAACCTCTGTTCAATATTACCGACTACCGAGCTATAGCGCGTGAGGATGGTTTTTTGTCGCCATGAAATAACTGTTAATAATATTCATGTAAAATAGCATGGATCAACACTAAAACATTAGTTTCATTGTTTTCGTAAATAGGGAAACAAATTAAAAATTAAAAAAAAAAACTAAACTCATAAACTAACTGAAAATTCTTAAATTTTCGGAGATTCTGATTTAGATTACGGGATTGAAAAAGAATTATATATTCATATATAATATTATCTATTATAAGTAATGTAAACGTCAAAACAGCCAAAAACCTGTGGTGGGAAAAGTACAGTATAAAATTGTAAAACTTTTTTGTAATCGTTCATAATGTTCGTATTGCGGGTAATTTTTATTATTTTTTTTCGTTTTTATAAATTTTTTTTTTTTTGACTATAGATAGAATACGAGTCACACACGCAGCTATGACGTTGGTCACACACAACAACGACATGAAAATAATACACCGGTATACGGATTATATAATGACACAGTAACGTTGTTATTATAATGCGCGCACTTTATTATTATTAACAATGAAATAATAATATAATTGTACGGCATAATTAATTACCGGCACTCTTTCCTCGGTCTCCACGATCAGATGGTTGTTTTTCATCGTCAACGTGATGATGCTGCCGTTCAGGTTCGTTTTGTTTGTGTCTCCAAAACGATTGTTGGGCGGACTATTGTACAACAGCGGTGGCAGCGGCGCGGAAGCACCGTTCGCCGCAGCGTAACAACACACCGCCGCCGAAGCCGTATCGTCCGGCATCAGGACGGAATACTGCGATTCGCTGGTCTTCAGCTGGGTCCAAAACACAAAACACAATAATATAACATTACGAATCATTATTATCACTATTGGGCAAGTCAATAAGTTTTATTAACTCGTTAATTTAAGTTAATATAGAAAAATTTAAGTTAAGTTTAAAGTTAAAAGTTACTTTTCTTTTTTTTTTTTTTGTAACTCGTTAAAAGTTAAAATTTAATTTGAAAAAAAAGTAACTTAACTTAGTTAAAGATAGGTTACTTTTTTTTCATGAAAAATTAATTATCATACTTTTTTATTAAAGCTTAACAAATAACATAATATATTGGAGGTCTTACTATTTTTTTAAAATGTATGTAATTACATTAATTACAGTAGTTACATACTTACTTCAATCAATTATAAAATTCAACAAAACCCCAACGATTACTTCTATAGTAATAGGCGTCTGTTTAATAATAATATAACATAAACATATTTGGTGTGAATTAACAATTAAAATATTATAATTTATTACTTATATTATCTTAATACTATATACTGTATACATTATATTATATTATATTATATTAAACCTTTTCGTTATTAATTCATAAAAAGTATTTATTACGTTATTTTAATACATATTGAAATCTTAAATATAGAAATAATGTGAAACACTTGGGACAGTTTACAATTTAGAACTTATTTAGAAGGATAAAATAACATAAATAATATTTGATTTTACAAATTTTTTTTTTTTTATATAAAAATAAAAATATAATTTTAGATCTATGAAATTCATATTACGAAAAATAAATAAATTAACGTGACTTTAAAATAAATTAACTCGGTTAGTTAGAAGTTAATTTAAAAAAAAAACATACTTGTTATGTTAGAAGTTACTTATAAAAATAAAAGTAATTGAACTTTTTAATTCATTAATGCCCAGCCTTGATTATTATTATTATTTTTATTATCATATCATTATTTTCAATGTGCAGCACATGACCAGAATGACACAACGTGCATCATCATTTCGAGTATTTGTTTGATCTTTATATACTTGTGTATAATATTTTTATATTATATTTTATATTTAACGAGAACCACACGAATATGTTATCACTTCCACTTAGATATTATAAATGCGTTTTAATTATTATTTAATATGTAAATTCGTTTTGCACTTTGCCGTCCGTTCTTCTAAGTGCACTGCACTTAAAAAATATATATATATATATATAAATTTATCGACTTGGCTGTAGGATTTTTAAATTACAATTCTTACAACTGTATTATATTCAATCACGACAAATGTATTTATTATTTAATTATTTAAAACGACTTCACATAACGATGGTTGCTGTGTAAATATATATGATTTGAATCTTTTTATTTTTTATATTTCTGAAAATGATCGTATCTAAATTGTGTTTTATGTGCCTTTTACACAGGTGTGATATTATTTTTTTCTTTTCATTTTATAAATTACGAGTCAGAGTTTGTATTTTTAATTTCTCCTAAAATACTATGAATGCTACCCCTGTGGAAAAAGTGATGTCGGGACATTTACCTAATAATGTAGTATCTTGTGGTTATAGTATTCTCGTTGAAAGATATAAATATTAATATTCTAAATTATAAGCAAGTATATACACGTATCAATAATATAATTCATTATTAACTTTTTATTGGACATAACTTTTGATTATTTTACGGATGTATATATGACGTGTATATGCTAGTATTGGTGGTATATATTTATATATCTTTTATGGATCTTTCAATTCACATAAATACACTCGCTCAGAAAACTTCATACTGTATGTACAGTTCCTGATGCAGTCAAATTGTGTGTTACATTATATTAGTATTGTTATATTACAGTATGA
Source organism: Pentalonia nigronervosa (assembly GCA_014851325.1). Lineage (NCBI taxonomy): Eukaryota > Metazoa > Arthropoda > Insecta > Hemiptera > Aphididae > Pentalonia > Pentalonia nigronervosa. The sequence goes on along the minus strand of JACXSJ010001877.1, from coordinate 61,283 downwards.
ACATAATAATTCAGTCGTGTGTTTATTTACATTAAATAGATACTTAAATCCTAATTCTACTCAAGCTCCAATTTTTGACGTTAATTGGTTTTCTGATGACGTCCGTCTTATAACTTATAGTTCAATACTTTTTATTGTTTCCATTATTAAATACTCATTCTTCTTATCTGATATTTTGATATTTTCCAATGTAAGCCTATTGTAATGCCGTTAATGATTTACTAAAATTAGTGTTTTGAACTCTGAAGAAATATCTGTTAATATAGTTAGCTCTTCTTCCTTTAGTAAAACCTGACCACCATGCCATCTACTGTTAACAATAACTCTATGTTGTAACTCCCTCCTAACCAATAAGTAATATTTAATAAGTTATAATTATATAATGTTTTTAATAAGCATACAATCATACATAAAGAGTAGGCGAAGAAAAATATTAACAAAAATAAAATATAACTGCAATAATAGTACGACGAAGAAAACGAAAAAGAAATAGATACGCGTGGTATTGCATTAAAAAAAAGAATTATGTATAAAACGAGAAAGAGGAAAAAGGGTATAATGATAAAGTAAGCACGGTTGGGAAAAACCGAGGGTAACGGTGACTGGCGGTAGATATAGTGCCCGGTGGCGGCGCGTAATGTTGCAACATTTTGCCTGAGATAAAAATATACGGTGGTCGTCGTTGTCCGTTCACTATTTTTTCTCTCGCTTATTAGCCTTTTATTGTATAAGATCAAAAGAAACTTTCAATCATGTTTTAATTTATTGATGAGTAACAAGGATTTCATCTTGGTAAGTCAAGAATTACCTGTATCATCGTTTTTTAACTTATTAGCTATCAGCAAGCTTTGAATCAAGTTACCAAGTTATAGACATATTATCACTATTGACGTATAAAAAAAAAACCTTTCGACACAGCTAGCAAAACACGATTTATTAATTAATAAATTAAAGCGTTTAGGTGTTGAAAACCCACTACTATTATGGCTTGAACCCGATATTACGCCATTATGGAGAGAAAATAATTTAAAACTATTTCTGGTTTCCGAAAAATTTATTTTTTGAAACACAAAACTTTTTAAATCACATAATTTATGTATCCGCTCTTTATATATACATATATACCTTAATTTATAGTTGATTGATTGATTACGATATAGTACTGTGTCCGAAATATATAAATTAAGATAATTTACGCCTTGAACATGTTATATAAAAATTTTTGAATTATTCTACTTTGACCATAAATATTTGAACGTACCGTAGCTCCGTATTCTAAAAGTATTTTAAGCACCTAAAGTCCGTATGCCATAAAACTGATATAATTGATAACATTATAACCAATATATTTATTTTTCCTGTGTGTAACGTTTGCGAGACGAATTCAGTTCTTTGAACATTGTCTAACTAGTAATTGCTTAAAATATTATTCTTTTAAATTATTTTTTTACTACATATCTATTTAATTATGGCAAATAAGATAAGTGCTGTATAAAATCAACAAAATAAAAGCACTGTTAGTAAAAAATTGATAGAAATATTTTTGTAAAAAGTTTAGCTTCATTTAATAATATTTGATTTTAATTGATATTATAATTTTATTACATTTAATTTTATACTGACGATGACGATGTTTGTTGTAAACTATCTTTATTATTATTATTATTTATTTAGATTTATCTTATATAATAATTGATATAAATGCTAGTGGTACATCGTTTAGATTATGCTATTTATGCCGTTTCCAGTATTACCTATCTAATATCAATTTAATAACATATATTTTATTTAAACAAATATTAATAAATAATTTAACTATTATGTGTATATAATATATATATTTTGTGCGGGGTTACAGTGTTAAAAAAAAACTATGTGCGGAGTAAGGGTGTTAAAAAAATCTTGTATGCGGATATAAAGGGTTAAAAAAACCTTGTATTTGGAATTAAGGTGATATATTATAAAATGGTTACGATGCGTGCACAGTTACAGTGCACCGAAATATTTAACACATTACTCATGAGTACACGCGTCTACGACTGGATATAAACATCCCAAAAATAGCTGTTAGTCACAAAAAAAGGTGTTTATTTTATCCCCTCAATTTAAACGGGTCACTTAATGCTCAGGACCTCTCTTCAGCTATTCCCTTTAAAATGTTATCTCAATTCTCTTGGATTCAATATTAGTTTTACGTACAACATGCACATACGTCATACATGTTATAGGCATATCCATATCTATATTACACGTACACTACATGCTTTTGAGCAAGTTTAAGTGTATATAATCTTTGTATAAAATATGTTTATTACATGTATAGTTATACCTTATTTTTTTATTATTATATTACTGTTTACCTAATGTAAACATTGTTTTTGCTACTTACCTATGTTTAAATATCTAGAGCGTCAATATAACAAATAAATAAACTATTTGGTATAGCGAAAGCATGCGATCACTGCAAGTTAGTATGATTAACGATGTTTATTGTAAAAGTTTAAAACCAAATTATTATCTACACTTTACGTTAATATTTATGTTTTACAAAATTAACCATAGCCGATTGAAATCAAATAGTCCTGACGTACAACATGATACATACTAGTGTTATCGATTTATTTCCATGGTCTATATTGCTTTCAGAACTGTAATACAAATCGTGCTTCGCACTTTCACAGCTGTAAGTTAGTCGGTGTCGCGCCATTTGCTCGTGGTAAAATGAGCGCGTGTCATAAGACCGAGGTCATTTAGTTGCTAGCAATTTAATCACGGAACAAAATGCCAATATAGCATGATAACGATTTATATACGCGGTGATATTGAATTGAGTCCCGCCAATATTTTTGGGTTTTTGGAGTTGAGTCCGTTATCCAGGAGACGCCACTCGAAGGTTGTCTGAGTAATCTCCCAAAAAATTTCTGTGGTTGCTCACACTGTTTTTTTTTTTTTTTTTAATTTTAAATAGTAATAATAATAAGAATAAAACAATTAATTAATTTAAATAAAAATTATAAATAATCATTAAATTTAATATAATAATGTTGACATTTATAAATAATAATTATGTGTAATATAATAATGTAAACATTTAAATAGTTTGAATTTTTCAAAATATTTAAACATTTGAACATTTAAAAAATTTGAAAAGACTGAGAGCAGTTGGTATATGAAAAGATCATTTTAAGAACAATTAATAAGCTCTTATCTTACTGAATAGACTCAATTCAAATATATTAAGATAATAAACTGGACTCAATTCAAACACATAAAAGCAGCATGAACCAAATTCAATGTTATCCAATCTACGTAAAGTTGTTTAATCAGTACGCTTAAACTTTTTGGTGCCATTTGTGCATTTTGTAATTTTATATATAATTTCAATATTTCATATTAATATTATATGTTAAGGCATTTAAGTATGTATTAAACCTAAAAAGCGAAACTGTATTAGTATAGAAACATTTTATCCATCGAAAAGAAAAAAAAACAGTAATGAAAAAATTATTTGAAAATGTTATAACTATAAAAAGTTAAATTGTTTAGATTGTGTTCATCCAAAAGGTGACAGTGTCATTAATATATCGATCATACCCATATACCAGAAAAAAAATTGTAATTTTGCAATTACAAAAATCAAATGTAAAGAGTATATCAATGAAGTAAAATAAGCCGCTAGTACGTCACAATTAACCACTACAAATAAATCTATTGTAGGATATTTAAGGGGCATAGCGTAAATTTTTACACAACAATAACATAACAATGGTATACGAGTAGGTAGCATTTTATTTAACCATGGTTATAATATATTTTAATTTAAATGCATCTAAATGCATCGTTTTTAAATATTTAATTATAGAGTCATTAAAATGCTTTTATTTTTTTTAATCGTTGTATTTCTAAAAGCTCAGGAAGATAATATTTTACTCAATCATTTAATATATTGTATATTGGTATCTATGTATAATGTATATGTTATGGGAAAAGTAGAAAATTGCTCAAAATGTCTTATTCAATTGAGCGTAGTAGCAAAAGTCTACATTACATGAATATTGTGCATAATGGCCAAATAAAAATGAGCATAGTAGATCAAACAATAAAATTAGGAAAACTACATTTGACTAAACAAAGTTGTTTAAATGACAGTAATCAGTAAATTATATTACTTAGTCAATAACTAGGAATTGATGGACTAGTGGAGAAACATTTTGCTAATAGCGATAAATTAGGTTGTTTTTATTGTTACAATATATTGACGGCGACCATTAATGGAGTCAGCGAGTTGCCACCAATGACAAAGATGGTGTAACATTAATACAATTTTACCTGTAATTTGAATTGGTCATTTAAATCTCTACTGTAATGATCGCATGTTATATTATATAAACAAACTAGATAACCCCTTGCACTTCGTTGCTCATTAAAAAAATTAATAATGCCAATTCTATATGAGTGATAATAATTAATAATAATAATATCTTTCGCACTTATTATTTACAACTCATTATTATTATTATAAACCAATAGCAATCATTTATAAACAAATATTTCTATCGTAAATATCAAAATTATTGTTTGAGCAGCTCCCGGGATTGGACCTCTCACTTTTTCAATTCGTCTATCTTCTTCCCAGAGATCTAATCTATCTCTGTCCCAAATTTAATCGCAATCGGTTGAACGGTTTGGGAATGCATAAATAACAGACAGACAGATATTTATTTTTATGTATATATAGATTATAAAAACTTTTTGTCAAAAAAAAATATTGAATTTTAAATATGATTCAAGTATTTTGTTTTTACAATGGTAAATTCGGTATTTTACATATTCCAATATTTTGCAATTTGCAGAATTATTTTAATACTATACTGTCCATATTATTCTGTGTGTACGACGTATATCTTTTTATTTTTAAACAATAATTCTATTCAATTCACACTGTCCGTAGGATTATGGGTAAAGAAACATTGTTTAGGGCATTGTAGGAAATGTTAAACTGTATACATATAGATTTCATATTACCAAACTGATCGAGTTCTTTGCTCGTAACATATTATATTATTCTAATATATTGTATAAATATTTATAATTGAAGCATAAAAAAGCTATTCAATGCTCATAATTATTATTTTATTTATTAATATTTAATAATTTATCTTAATAGTTTCGGGAAGTGGGTTGAGTGGAAAATATAAAAGCATTACAAGTGCCGCATATTGAACATTTTTTAAAACTAAATTTACAATATCTAAAACATATTAAAACATCAATATTCATAAATCCATTCCTCCTATTAAAATGTATTTAAATAATTTTAAGGAAAAAACAAACAATTAAATCGGCTTAAGTAGTCAAAACAAGAATATGACGTCTTAATATCAATAATTATGTAGTTGGCAAGAACCGAATCAATACTGTAAAGCAAGGCTGGGCAAGTTAATGATATTTTTTATCTCAGTTAAATTAAGTACTTTTTTTTCAATTAAATGAAAAGTCAAATTAATAGACAATTTTAAAACATCAATTAAGTTTAAACTAAGTTAACAAATACTATTAACTTAATTTAACTTCAATTAATAAATTAAATTAATAAAAAAAAAAAAAATGTATTGAAAAGGTATTAAAATAAGTGATAATCACTTGAATAGTAATATACCCCATGCATATAAATACATATAATAATACTAATTATTATTATTATTATTATTAAATTATTACATAAAATATATTAATAAATAATAAGTAATAAGTAGGTATATAAATCATGACTTCGCGAGCTTGTATTTATTGATGTCTCTATATACGGGCGATTAATGTTACATAATTATCCCTATATAACCTATATAAAATTAAAAACTAACTAAATATTAATTTTTATTTATAAAAATATATAAAAAATTCTTCGTAAATATATCTTTTTTTTTTCTAATAATATTTTCTATATTCTACGAACTTATAAATTATATAAATATTATTTTTCTGAAAATTCAAAATTAACTTTATTGGGAATATTCAAATCATATAAGTTAATTTTAAGTGAATGTTGATATAAATGAGTTAAGTTAATAAAAACAGCGAACTAGTAAGTTAAGTTAATAAATTAAAATTAACTTAACTTTTAACTTATTAAATCGTTAATGCCCAGTTTTGCTGTGAAGTTCATATGCTGTCTATAATTCATATTATGCAAAGATATTATAATATTTTATCTGTATTTACATTTTTTTTTTTTAAATGTAAAATTCTACGTCTAAGAGTGTAAGACGAAACGTTGATATTAAATACTTTAGAATGTTAAATCAATACAATTAAAAGGAAATAAAAGACGCGACTCGTAAAACATACATCGGCCCATATTGACATATTTGACATATTATACGATGTATTCGATAGGTGAGATTTATTTCAATCGTTAAGTTAGCAGTTTTATGATAAAATAATATAAATTCAAAGGTTGTTCAAAACTACTTTTAACGTTAAATAAATGTTGCGAACATAGCAATAATGGCTGTTATTGTTATAAAATTAATACTGTAAATCTGTATATAAGCTAACATTATGTTTTACAAAAAGTTAAATCTAAAACTATGAATATATATTTTTAAAAGATGTTTTCTTTATTATTTCACATCGTAATTAACTTTAAAATATTGTAAAACATTGTGTTTTCCTTTATTGATAGTTACATCTTAAATTTACTAGATCTAATATTATAACGTAATAAAAATGTATTATTAATGTGTTGCAAATCTGTTAAAAGGAATTAACTGCTATAATGGTTTATTTTCCAAAAGGTTAACAGATAAGCTTAATATACCTACACAATTTGTTTTTAAAAATTATTAACGACCTAAAACTTTTTTATCCTCTTACTTTTATAGTTTTTCTAAACTGCAACATTATGATTATGCTGCATTTTGTTTTTAAGTATAAAAAGCTGAATTTTGTACATTTACACCAAGTTGCGCACTAAAATATTATGAATAATATCAATAGGTAGTAATAATAATATTATTACATTTTCAAAAATCTCAATTTTTTCCGACTTGTTACATTATTATTTTATAATATTAATTACTCAAACGCCACTGTACAGTGTCTATTCGAGTTACTGCTAATTATAGCTAATGCGGTTTTTTGATGTCAATGCGTTTTTCATTAAACGCACGGGAACACCTATTTTGCCTATACATGACGCCGTGTCTCGTTTTTAGAATGTCTACGTATAATATTATTATTGCGTCGTACTCGTGTCTCGTAGCCATCACACTCGATACTTTTCTGAGACGGACGGAGTGGTGAGTAGTATACTAAACGTTTGATAAAGGTGTGTGCTTGAATGTTGTGTTTTTTTTTGTCATTTATATAGAGTAAGAAAATAAACGATAAATTTCCATACCTCCTCGGCGCTCTGCATGAAACTCGAACTCTTGATGGCATCGCAACTGTCTTCGCGACGAAGTCCGTCGTTGTCATAACCGCTGTTAGTATTGTGATTTTTGTATTTTTTCCACACCATTCTAAAAATGCAAACAAAACAATAAATAAATACAATAAATTCGGTAAATGGACCACCGTTTATTCAAGCATGTCATGCACACACACAACAGTGTCGACGAACTTACCTCACACCGAGAATAAGCAGAAGCCCCAAGAATAGGGGTATGACTGTAGCTATACATGCTAAGATCAATGTTTGTATTTCGGTCAGACCTGAAAATTTGAAAACTACGTAAACGATAGATGATGATTATATATTTAAAAATATCTTTGGGGTAACTCTTATTTTACGAGTTATACAATTGTGATATGAAATACTGTAATGCCAGTATGTCAACGCGAAATACAAATTGAAATAAATTTTGCGCTGTATGATAATACATACACACACATACACAAAGGGATTTATCCTCGTAGACGCAATTAATATCATTCGTATGGAATAACCATGGAACAAATCGATAAAACAGGAGTGTGCTTTTAGTGTAAATTAGTTTTTCACACTCAAACTTTTTAAATTTGCTAAAATCGACCAGTAGCGTTTTATTTTTTTTTTCAATTACTAATGTTTTACGTCGAAAATAATACAATGTAAATATTACACACGCAATTCTTTTTGATGTATTTATCATAGCTTTTATGTACTAGTTCAATAAATACATTTTGAACAAAAAAAAACTTTTCTAGTTTTCAATGACTCGTGATGTTTTATAAGTATAAAACTATGGGATAATTTAATTTTCATTATACGTCGTCAGTCAAAATTAATAAATAATCACGAGGTACTCCGTTTAATGGTTAAATGATGCTTGAAAACTTTACCTATATCTTCAAGGTAAGAAGTTATTATAAATGTATATCTTAATATATTTATAGTATTTAATAAATAAATAAAAAATTGGTCTAATAAAAAAAAAACTAAATAAAAAAATCTATATAATATAAATATGTTTTTAAAACATTTTAAAATGTATATGTCTATAATATTGTTACTTAATCGGACACTTTCATTTGCAATAACTACTATAAATTGATTTTTCTAAACTTATATGCTTATGAACAAAATAATGTTATAGAATTATAATATTATTATCATCGATTTATTATTAAGTTGTGCAATGAGCAATATAGAATAGGCTACTCTATTATTTTGTATTCCTTTAATAGTTTTATAGAAAAACAGAAAAATACAACAGTGACTTACACTGTATATTATTAAAGAAACTTGATGAATATGTTATTTTTGATTTATGATAAAAGAAACAAATGTATATGTAATAAAAGAAATAGTGACATGAATTTGAAGGAATAAGGTCGAAACATGGTGCGGATCTTAACTGTTAACTTCAGATTTAGCTAAATTCTCACGAGAATTTTGACATCGAAAGAAGCACGTTTTTGAAAATTAACCTATAGGAATTATTCATAACATGTTTGATCTACAAATATGTATGAAACAAACAGTTTTAAATGAAAAACGAAGTAATATATAGTACACAAAAGTATTGTAAAAGTTTTGAAACAAATGTATTGCATAAAAATGATCCAACAATATGATGTTTCGTACTCGATGTACGGTGATTAGTTTAAAATGTACACGAGCAGTGATAAAAACTATGATAATATATCAATGATTGGTTACCATATATAATAATTTCCTATACGTTTTGCAAAAATTATAACTGATTTTAATAATATTCGTTTATTTTTTGTAAAATACCACTTAATTATAACGACAAAATATATATATAAAGCATACTTTTTGGTATTCTAGTTGAAGTAATTAGAACGAATCATCTACACTAATCATAGTTATAATAGGTTCCTAAGTTGGAATTTACACCAACGATGGTGATCTATATTTTCAATGGTCAATGTTTCTTAATATCCCACAGTGAAGTGAAATAAAATGCGTCATACAAACTCGGTCATTATATTTTATTGAGCCCGTTTCTAGAACATGCCTAAAAGCTAGTTATATTATATTTCAATGGAAAATGATCGTTTTAATTTTTCACCATTACGTTCTATATTTTAGATGTCACTGTGAATGAGACCACTATAATATCGTGTAACTGCAATATAATACAACGGAGGACAATGGATAAATGTCATAAAATTATATATAGAGAAACACGATAGCTGTGAGGATTACATTACCTAACTCTGATAAAATGATTTAAGTTTTTATATGTGACTGAATGTAAATTAATATATATGTTATCTAGACGGTTAATGAGCGATAAAAGTTCAATTTCTAGGATTTTTTAATGTTATTAAATATTAAGTACTTATGTATATTTAAACTGTACAAGTAAATCGGTATTGCATATCAGTAGTGACTTAAAATTCTAATAACACTTTGTAGATAATCTAGATACAATTGCAGATTATAATATAGTATGTGAAAGTGGTAACTAGTCACATCGGTACAATGATCACTCGTGTTGAAAAAACAATAATAATTGCTATTGATATAACACTTACCTCCATACTCTTCCAAGTCTTCAGCTAGAAGTCCAGTAGCGTTTATGCTGTTCGGAATGTCCGCCAAGGCCCAGTCCGCCTCGTTAGGTATTTCGGTGTGTTCAAGCGCCGTTTGTGTGCTGTTCATTTTTTTTGTCAACTGCTACAAACCACGATCGGAAACAAAACGCAATCGTTATTATAGTTTAATATTATATTTTTGTCTTATTACGCGCGTGTTAACAACACCTATCGCACACACATTTCTGCGGTGGTACATGATCCAGGTACAATTAATATAAATGAGTGATTTTTTTTTATTATTTTTCGTTATCAATTTTAACGTGACATATACGCTGCGGTGTATTATAGCTTATAGGTACCTGTAATATTTGGTCCTCTGGAACGTGGCCTGTGTCGCGTAAACACCATAACAGTGATGAGGATCACACAACGCACGCGTACAATACAATATAATAATATGGGTAATATGAGATGATCGAACGACGGAGAAACGAAAAAAATTTGAGATGATGATAATAATAATAATAATACAATAATATAGCTAAATCATAAACTCGCACGTTATCGTAGGCCAACACACCGTGCGTGTAGTATTTCGGGGGACGGTTACTGGTCGTGTGCTATTCGGACGTATCTGACGGAGGTGAAAAGTTCCGGGTATACCGCGAGAGATCGGTACAAAGTCTGTTTCATTGATTATGCCCCTCCGTCGGCGCCCAGGGTCGCTGATCGGGTGACTTCGGCTTCGGACGGAATCTCGTCAAAACCATATATATATATATATATACGCACACGCAACCACGCACCCCCTTGCCATCACACCACCCACGCACACTCTGCAGCATATATCCCTTTGACGCCGTTTTCGTAACCATCCACTCGGTGCATAACGTTTGGACACTACACAAAAATGCCTACAAATAAAAAACACACACACAAAAAAAAAAACAATATGATAAATAAATAAAAAAATTATATATATTTACAATACGCCTGCACATGTATATATATATATATATTATACACTGTATGCGGATGTATATATTTAGCATACATGGTAGTTTTTTTTTAAAATATATTCGATGGGGATAGAACAAGACATGTGCACAATGTATACATATAAAGAAAAATATGTAAAATAAAATTACGGACTTTACGTATATACACATTTTTCACGTAAAAAATATATATTTTTTTAATTTTACCAACAATTAGATCATTCAAGTAATAAAAAAAAAATTAATGGTTCTAGATATTTTCGTAAACCAGCATATAAGGAGGGGGGACGCTTATATTTGTGCGTAATTACGTATTACTTAATTATTATAATATTATGATATAGTGGGTACTTTTAAAATCTGTTATAAATACATTTCTAAACAATGATCTTACATAAATCGTTTTGTTGGCTAAAGTCCCAGATAAATAGATTACGAAATAGTAAATGAAAATTTTTTCTAGTCGTGTGTAATACTTTAAAAATCATAGAGTTAATCGTAATTAATTTAACTTTGAGGACAACAATTATTATTACAAAGATCATAATATTATAGGAGTATAAAACAATATAATATTAAACATGGACGATTAATAATAATAACAATAATAATAATAATTAAGATTATATATCTATATTTTAGAAAAATAATATTAATCACATTTGTATGCATTGGTAAAAAATATTATTTTAGAACTTTGTAAGAGTTTTATATATGACGTTATTTTGTTCCGCGAGAAATTTTTTATTTATTAAAAAAAGTATAATACTTGTGGTAAACTTTATAAACGAAGAATTGTTAAGGCACTTTTTATTTTCAAGAAACACCAATAATGTACTAAAGGTACTCAACAGAATATTTTTTATCACGATTATGCATTTGCTCTACATTTTATAATTAAATTAAATCTATTTGATTATAATGCGTTCTTAGAGTATACAATATCCTTGGAAAATAACATCGAGAATTTTTACGAAGTGTGGTATTATTTTTAAAGTTATCAAAATATTGTTGGTTATATATATTTTAACAGGCCCTGTTCCTATCATCGGTAGGTATTCAGAATGTGACCAGTATAAGCTTACAGCTATTATATATATATTATGAGCTTTTAATATTTTATACATAATATCTCCGTAGATTATGAATATACGATTATATACTGTATACTATACATACATATATAAAGTGCTTAACCAAATATACTCGTCACCTCTTTTCTTCAATAATGTAATTATTCAAAATCTAAATTTTTGAATTTTCAAATACACTAAGACCGTATTTTCAAATTCTTAAGATTTTTTGTGCTACTTATGAAGTGTCCCAGGAAGATGCAAACTTCTACTTTTGAGTTATTTAATTTTGTGTACTAAGAATATGTGGTTTATTAGGTATGTGGGCTATGATGATTTGAAAATGTTAGTGTTCAATATTAATCTATTAACATAAATAATTTGTAAAAATGGCCTAAGTATAATAAATACTATATTCAATATTATTTATGATTTGGAAAAATGGTGTTTAAATATATTTAAATATTCCAAAAATCAGAATTTGAAGAAATTCATTATTAAAGAAAAAATAGGGGTAATCATACTAGGTGAATCACTCCGTATACATTTATACTAAACGCAGTTAAGACAACAGTTACAAAGGTATAATAATTTATATGATGTGTGTAAATAAATGTTTAGGTCAATATTCATTGAGGAACAATACATACGTTTTAATTGAATATTATCTGTACATAACCGTTGGCATAAATTAATATTAAATTCACCCGTTAACTGTTTGTTAGGTACCAACAATTTGGAAAATTGCCAAATTAAATAGTCCTTGTTATTTAAGAACACTAGTTCAAGCTATAATATTGCTTGAATCTAAAAAATATTGACGGTTAATTTATGGTGTTTAGATTTTGATTAAATGCTTTGGTATACAATAATTTTGGAAATATAGTGTGCGTAAGTAACATCTAAATTACAGACTTTAAAGCATTATATTATATATTCGGTAAACGATTATACTATTTATTGTAATAAAAGCTTTGTATTCGGAATTTCTTTGTCTAGTAGATAGGAATTACGATAAACAAAATTAAGTGATTTATTTATTTAATTGATTTTTATTATTATTTTGTACTATATATATATATAAAATGTATGTACATTAATCTTAAAAATGTCAAAATAGTTAAGCTTAAAATCGTAGAACATACTTTTGGTACTAAATTTTTCAACAACATAATATGAACAATGTTTCAGTTATTATTTAACTAGTTATCATTTTCATGCTATATAAAATGACATTGTATTAGACATCAAATCATATCTGACCATCTGTAAAAATATGTCTCACTATTTTTATACAATATTTTTCATCAACTAACAATAATAATAATAATTGTAATAATAGTAAAAATGTACTAAATAAGTATTTTTTTAGGATAGATAACACAGGTTTCATGCGTTAGTTCAATGAGTTTCAACTTCTGTTGAAGACTTTGCATAATTGATTTATAAAGCATGAATTATTTTCACTTAATTTCTCTATCACGGACATATATTAAACCAAGGAAATGTGAAATGAATGAAATAAACCCACAATGTATAAATAATATTCCTTTCACGCGATGCAATGGCTAGCACACATAATGAATTTATTTTGTATTTCAATTGGGCAGATAATATTGTGGTTAAGTGAATATGAGTAGGAAGTGGTTTACATTTGTGCAATTTAAAACTTGTTTTAACCACAACGGTTATTACTTATTATATTATATGTGTGATGTTTATATATTTTATACATTTATAATAATCATTTTAACATCTAATATCTACCATAGTACTTGTTCTTGTTCTTGGTCGGAACAGTCGTAGTATTCCAAGACCACATTTCCATGCTAAGACTACCTAATTTTTACTCTACATACTCAGCTGAGGCAGTGGCAACTTTATTTGCCTTGGACATCATAAAAATAAGACTTATACACAAAACAGTAATCCTAAGCGACTCACTAAGTCGGACTTCACAAGGAAAATGGAAATCTCAATCAAGAGAATGCTAATAGGACACACGTTGCTAATATACCTGTATTTGATAAAGAAGGAAGACCCACCTGTATATGCCAGTTGCGGTACACCTCTCTCAATTAAACAAATTGTATCCGAATGCCTTTCATTTGAAACGGACAAACGGTAAGTAGGTGTATCAAACATTCTGTCAAAAGCCTTTCACCCAGACAACATAAGATACATGATAACTTTTATAATTAAGACCAATCTTATCAATAGTTTATAATCTGTAACTTGTACATGTAAATAATGAATTTTAAAAAAATGTTAACCTTTAAAACTCATTGTATGTCAATGGCCATGGACGCCGAGGCTTATATAAATAAATAAAAAAAAAGTACTTGTTCTTCAACGTATACTTTATTTACGTAAATAAAACAATATATGCAATGAGTAAAGAAAAAATATTTTAACGTGATGGAAAAATAAATTATTTACCCAACCTAATAATAAATATTAATGTGCAAGAATAACGCTTATTAACTGTAATTATAAATAAAAAGATACGCAAAAAAATATTTTTGTTTTATTTTATAAGAGTAATTATGAGAAAGGTTCTCATATTAAAATGCAGATTCGTTCTAATAATTATCAACGTTTAATTCAAATAATAAAGTGTGAGCTTAAACACACATTTTATTTAAAATTATTATGTTTGAGCCCTACTCCGTTTCCAATATTGACTTTAGAAATTTATATAGTATTAAATATATCATATAGGTTTAATATGGCAATAAAAGACATTACCATAAATACAAAAAAAAACTTTACAATTCAAAAATAATATATGTTATAGGTAATTTATTTTCATCAAACTACTGTAAACTGTAAAGTGTATGTCGAAGGCAACTAATGATACTTAAAATAGATAGTTCCACATTTCGTCCCTACTGATTTGTAACAAATAAGTTTAAAATGAAAATAAATCGTTGAAAAAATAAGTCAAATTAATTTTCTTCGATACTTTAGTTCAGTGGCATACCTGACATACTTCGTAGATTTAGACACTAAATAATATACAAGCCATAGGGTATGCCCCATCTAAATAAAGGATCAGTTCAACACAAAACTTAAAAATAATAATAAACAACATAACAGCATGCTGAAGCAAATACATTATTTTAAAACGCACATTTTTGGTTAACAAAAAATGCAATTGTATGTTCAATGTTTTATCATTAATATGTGCTTTTAACTCAGAAATGCTAAATGGAATAGCCAAAATAAGTTTATGAAAAATGTAGGTACTTATACAAAAATATGTTAAATATATATTATAAAATTGGTACAATTTCAACATATTATTATACAATAGATATTAAATTAATAATTTTATTATTTTTATTTGGAACCCCAATAATATTATCATTTGTTTTTCATATCCCATAATGATCATTTATTTATTTAATAAATGTTTATAAAGCTATAATAATAATAGTACATTATTACATGATATAATTTGTGTTTACATCAACATAAACATACCGCAGACAATAATATTACTAAAAAATATATATTAAAATATATTATATGGACAGTATTAAATGTAGTATTTCGAGAAAAAAAGTTTGGGGTTTGCAAAATAAGTAGAATATGTATGTAGCTGATTCATTAAAATATATATTATTATGTTTTGAAAGGGTAAATATATTATAACACACACACACACACACAAAATATAAATATATATATATATATAGAGTATATAAACAGTAATTGTTTAATATTTGTATGTGTATTTGAAGTAAATTCAAAAATGCACTGTAATAACAATTTTTTTTCTGAACATTTACCAAATTGCTCGTAAAATCGAAAAGAAAAAAAATCAATATAAAAGTAGATACTTACTATTACAAGTATCTCCATCATAAAAATATTTAGTCACGTACACAAAATCCGCGCAGATTTTTCTTTTGCCATATTTTTCTTGTAACAATTTAGTGATTTGAACTATTTTTTTGTTATTTTATCATTTTTATTTCATTCATTAGATTATAATATTATTAAATTTTTCTTTCTAGTGTTTAATACATTTTGTCCACCCCAATGAGTTTTTGTTAACTATTACATAAAATAAAATAAATGAATGTATGTAGATCAATAGAAATATAATATCTATAGAACTATTTTAGTCTTATGTACCAATCTAATCTAACCTAACTTAAGTATTTATATTAGATTGTTAAATTTTGTTTTTACGTATAATATCTGCTATAGTTAGTTTTAAAATTTTGGTATTGCACGAGTCTAATACTTATTTTTGTTACAACAAAAGAAATAAAAAGTTAAAACACCTGTTTTAATAGTATGTATAATATATTGGTAGAAAATAAAAATTTATGAAAATAGTAGTGCGGAAATGAATCGTGCAAATAAAATAAACGCTGAACATATTTTCAATAAAAATGTTTTAAAAAAGTATAATTTATTGTTAAGCAGACAAAAAAAAAAAATATTTTATTAAATAAAAATAAAATTGCATAGTACAGTAACCTATAGGTCTATGTTAATATATATTCCTAAAGTTATATGATCAAATTTGTATGTTTAGAAATATGCGTTGTCCCGTGGTGCAGTCGATGAAGTAAAACACACATCTGTGTATAACAAAATCGTATGAAAAAAAGTGTATTCTGTAATAAATATTGAAAGATTCAGGAAGTAATTAATTAATTGTGTATCTACCTAACACAAGGCTACGTAACCGTGCCGGTACACTATAAGCATTACGTCCCACTATAACTATACGAAATTGGGTTCTTGGTAAATTATTTGGTGCCGTGCGCTGATTGGTCGATATTTAAGTGGCATTCAAAACTTACGCAAAGTTTGAAGGTTAATGGATTACTGTAAGTGCGGCATGTATTCTAACGTTAAACATCTCTGATGTTTAGGTATACATTATGTATCTTGATAAATTGTATTATTTATGGTACTGTATAACATTATATTATAATCATGTTTAATATTGTTCATGTTTAGTACAATGTACAATAAAAATATAATATAATATAATAGTGATATCGTTTCACATTTCAAATTCCATTCAACAAAATCAAATAAAGACATTTGTATATATTTTTTATTATTATATTATAAGTTAAATTTTTATATTAAGATTTATGTGTATAAATATAATATTGAAAAATCTAATGGGTACTTCTATTGTGGAGACGCTATATGAAAAAAAGTTTATAGTATTTGTGTCATTGTAAGAGTCGCATGTCGTGACAATGGTGATATCTCTAACAGTCATCGCCAAAAATAAATCTATAACCTATATTCTTCTATGACAACAAATATATGGTTGACCTATCTTATTTAACTACCGTATTGCTGTGTTTTAGAGAAACAGAAAAATAAATACTTGATATTGGACTACTATTGAAGGTACTTACATTTAAGTTCCGGCATTATTATATTGTATAGTACACAATTTTACAATATGCCTTGTTCGAAACAAAATTCGATTAATTCTAAAGTTGATTATTACATGATTTTGTCATTATAGAATCAATTTTGTGAACAATGTAATTAATAATTACCCTTTTTATTGATTTTTTTAGATGTATAGTTACATTATGTAAGTTTACAAAACTTATGAAATTCTTATAACATTGTTTTGTATATGTATAAATAAATATATTTAAATATCATTAAAAAAATAAAAGTGTGGTTGAATTAAATTCGAAATTTATAGTTGATCGCACGCAACGAGACATAACGATTGCATACAAAGTAAAACGTTATAAAAAATCTATTTCGACTGTGTACATCATAAAAGTAAGAGCTGTTTCAAATCTTTTTTATATAAGTGAATAACGCGCGTATAGTTTGTTAATTATATCATTATGGTCTATACACAGTTTGTCCTGGGTGTATTTACGCCATATCTCTCTACACTATGTATTACTCTTAATACGTACACATATACTTTTTTTCTAAATTGTATTATTACGATGCATTGTATTATTATGTTCTACTGATATAGTTTATAAATAAACAACTCAAGTTCCTAATTACTATATAATCGTAAAATGGTTAAAATATATAAGCAATGCCGTTAAATATTCTAAAAATTATTATTAGTCGTGTTTCATACTATCATGGATGTTAGGCGATGGAATAAATGTATGCTAAACGTTCGAGTAAGGGCGATTTAATTCGAAATTTATAACATTTATGTTGATATTAATATGGGATTTTTTTTTTTCAAACTTGTTTTACATAAAATATGCATTTATATATTACATTGATATATTGCACATTCTATGCACATTTATAATCAATTGGTTGGGTTTGCAATAAAGTAGTATAACTATTAAAGTTGCTGATTTTTTATAGTTAAAAAGTTATGTTAAAGTTATGTTACAATAAAAAAAAAAAACATATTAGTTTTAAAATATTACAATTTTGCATATTATTCTGTCAAGCCTGCGTGTGATATAAGATAAAATAAATTTAGTCAGAATAAAAGTGTATGCTATATATATTATTGTTACTTCTAAACATAAAGTATGGAATATAATGATAATTTTGTCTTTGAACACATGCCAGAAAAAAAATAATTTTATAAATGCATTAGTTGTTTGGTTTTTAGCTATGATAATATGACATACAACATAAAGCCGTTTAAGGTGGTTTAAATAATTCGATAAAATTGAATGAGTTTTACGCTTTGCAAATACGTTGTTTTCAATAATTTATTTAATTGATTTAATTTGACATGCACAATGAATGTTACAAAAACAGTTGTACAGACCTGTAGGTAATAATAATATACTGGGTTCACTAGCACTCACAATGTTTATTCCGACCCATCCTTTCCCTCAGCACCATCCGTCAAACCACGATTTATGTTTATATATATTTTTTGATTTTCAAACGAACGAAACAATAATATTTTATTAATATTATGTATCAACTTAAGCATAATATTTTACGGTATTAAATTACGCGTCTAAATGAATAGAAACTGCAAATTAACTGCGTTTAATTAATTATAAATTTTCATTAAAATAATCTATTCGGCACAATAGCAATTACCTATATACAGTATACACTATATAGCTACACTGTATAAATTTAAATCATAAAACTACCACATACCTAGGTATAATAATATTACTACGTACTTACGTGTAATAATAACATTTATTGTTAATTTGTTTTTTGAATAGCAAAATATGGTGTCTATATATTTTTTTTTAATTGTAATACTACTATTGTTTACCTAAACTTCTATATTAAAATATGAAGTTTAATAACTACGCACATTTTTATCATAACGTTTCAGGTATATTATTATTTTAAATATTATACTAGTCTGCATACTAGTCTGATAGCCTGCGATAATATTACCAATCATCTGGTTTTTATTAATCTTATTAATTGTTCGTCTGAACGTGTATAGGTAATATAGATATTAAGTATATGATTTATAATTGACTTCTTTGATGGTTCCAAATTCATAGTCGTAGAAGTTACTTGAACACACAGGTGTGAAATGGATATCTTAGAAATCTTAACGCTGAAACTTTAGAAGTGATTCATTATGTATACTTAACCTACCTATACCCGGTCTACGTTTTAATCTATATGTTAAACATTCTGGTTAACCTATATTTACATACAACAATTAAACAATGTGTTAATCACTTTTATTTTGTAAATTGATTTTTCTACTTAAAATACTTTTTAATGAATTAGTATACTCCACACATTGTTGTTGATTTTGATTTTTATTAAGTGGTCATTTGCACTTTTTATAATGAAAATATTACATTTTAAGATAAACTAAAAAAAAATAAAAATATAATACTATACCATATAATTTTTGTAAGTAGTATGCACTAGTTCCAAACATTAACACTATTGTCTGTAGAATATGTATATACTAGATTTACCCCAGAAGATGACAAGTGTTAAGGATGACCACATCAATAATAATTGTTTATTGATACTGTATAGTATATTTTTATCATTGAAAAAAATTGTTCAAAATTTATTTAATCATATTATACTTATTAAAAATATCTTTATGAATGTTTAAAACATGTTTCAAAATAATAAATAGGTATAAACTGCCGATGTTAGTTTTATTAAAATAAAGTCTAAAAAAAAAGAAACATTTAAGTGAAATAGATAAGAGAAAAAAAATCTGGAAAATATGAACAATTTTGTTTTAAAAGTTATGAAATCTTTCTATTTTTTTTTATACATAGGTACTTAAAAAAGTATCAAACGAAGATTTTTTTTTAAATTCAGTTGTTTAAAATAAATATAAATATATTTAACGTTGTTGATATGTATACGTATGCAAATCTTAAATTTTAAATTGAATTATTTTATTGAAAATAATAATATAATATAAGTAGTATTATATAAAAATAAGTTTATATTTATAAGTGGTAGTTTTATGTTGTTATTCTTATTTAGTAATATGTTTCCTACGTAAGTATTACTCAAAGTAATAAGCACCTAATAACAACGTATTTAAACGTTATTATATAATATTATTAAAAAAAAAATGTATGATATTATAGATACTATATTGTCTATATTTAGAGATAATATTATGTATACAATTAATCAATGTTGATATTACTGATATTATTTCTTAACAATGAGTAATTACTAATTAGTAATGAATCAATTGTATGATTAATTATTATTAAGTTATGTACACGTAAATTTGGCAAATATCATAATGTTTAAACAAGAATAAAAACAGAATTGTACTTTTTTCCCCCATTGATGGGGGCTCATAATGTATCTGACTTAAAAAGGTTTTTATCCGAGTTTGATCTAGGTACATACCAATATGATTAATAATGAACAAATAGTTTCGATATAACCTAAAAATATTTTTCAATGCTTACACAAAACTTAAGATATATATTATGTAATATGTACACATATTGCACGTCATCCGGGTTTTGATACGATATGGGGCATTTAAATGGTCTTTCTACATTCGCAGACTTTATTAATTATTATTTCAATTTATTTGCCATTCATTGATCAGTTAATAATAATTATTAACAGACATTATAAATTTTTTATAATGTCTGCAATGCGAAACGTAAAAAATATAAAAAAGTGCAATACGTTTACATTTTAATTAATTTTTATTACGTATATAATATTATAGGTCCTAATACCTACATAGAGTTTTTTTTTAAAAATATTTATTGCGGTTTTATACAGAATAATGATTTTTCAGTTATTATTTATTTATTATATGGCCAGATTCGACCATAAAGTTGCACGAAAAAACCCACACATTATTTCGTTTTGATTTTCTTTCTATAGATTTCCCTTATGGAAACCATAACGAGACATAATTGTTATCTGGTTTGACGTATTGAACTTGTGGCTATATACATATACAAGCAAATGTCAAAGTGGAATAATTCGGTCCACGTGGAATATAATCGATAAGTTTTACAGTAGTCTAGCTAGGGAGTCGAATCAATTTCTAAAGAAACTTATTTTCAGTTTATTTGACCGATTTATGTTCAGGTATAAAACGCGTGGTTAATTAACTAGCACTTGAAAATATGCTTAAGGCGTATAACTGTTCAAAAATAATATAATATTATATATATACGTTGTAATTTATTTTTGTTAGTGGTTATTCAACGACGAAAATCTGATGAAAAGCTGTGAAAAGAACTTTCGATGTGCGTTGTGTGGATAATATAAACATATTATAAAATATTATAAAATACCAGTAAAAAAAAAAAATAAATAATAATAATAAAAATATGTACCATAAAAAAAATTAATTGACGCGCAGCAGATGACCCCGGGCTTAAGCTGTCGCATCAGTTAGCAATGTGCCGACGACGGGTGCGTTATACATTTAGTAACGAAACCTTACGGTGTCATCGTTAAATTATAATTAATGCATATTATTAATTGAATTATAATAACACGTCATCACCTCGAATAAAAAATAATACTAATAATACAAGACCCATAATATTGTAGTGCGAAAAAAAGACGGGTGTATATTATTTCTGTTGTATTGCAGCATTTGTGTATCATTATTACAGTGTACGAACTATTTCTACTCTCGAGGCTCGGTTGCAGATGTATGTATTGTCGCAGGGCTGCAGTGGCATTCGATTTTTTAAATCACTACACCGGATGGATAAAAAGAAGGAAAAAGCCGTCAACCAACATTTCTAGGCCCCATTATATATTACACCCGTGTACGAAAATCAATTTCGACCCGACGGACGTCTGTCCTGCGTATATAAGCTGCAGCTATATTATACATTATAATACGTGTAAATGGCATATGACGCCGTACACGTTTTGGCGTTATGGTGTTTGAATTTGGACGGCATGGTACGCGTATTATACGATGCGTATACATATTATTAATAAACAGGTAAAAGCAGTACTCGAAATGTATACACATATAATAATAATATGTGCGTGGGTGGTACTTGTATTATACGATGATATGATAAATTAATATATCGTTATTGTATTACTATACGGCTCGGGCCGGACGCGAAAAACGGGAGCTCCTTAGACCGGAACTCCTGTGACACCGTACACAGGAAATCAGTGATTGTCGGGGATTGGCGGGGAGACGGTATCACGGGGTCGGCAGCGGCGGCGGCGTCGACCGGAAGTGTTCTTCCGCAACCGGTTGCCGGACGGACGGAACAGCCGCCACGTCAGTCCGTTTTCGGTCACCACGTGTGAAAAGTCGCACACCATGGGATGCGGGACGAGCAGTGCCGAGACGGGTCACGGCCGTCTCCGAGTCGACAAGGAGCTGTACTTGCCGTCGACAGAACTGCATTTCAACGCCGGTCAGATGCAACGGCTCAACGACAACTTCCTGCGCGGTTACGAAAACTCGGGTAAGTGCGCGCGCAAATCCTGCGCTGCAGCGAACACGCCTGCGTACTATAATCCATTTGCGCGATTGAATTGCCGAATGGGCGTAGGTACCTCGTGATAATATTCTTAAACGCGGGATGATAATTCCGTAAGGGACTTATTTCCATCGCGACCGATGTGGCCGATATTTTTGATTTTTTTTTTTTTTTATATCGGACACATGCAACGCTTACAAACAGCGCACTTACGAAATTCTATGATATAATATAAACGTAACGTTTTAACACGTTTGAACGTATATGAGCACTGAACAAAATAATATATTTTAGTATTTCTATTGTTTGTTATCGCTCCGTAGTATATAATCGTTTACAATATTTATCGTCTCGGTCGCAGCGGTGACCGTCCGTCAGACATTTTTTTTATACGTGTACCGCCACAAAACATTCAAATAAAATCGAATAACAATTATATAGGCAATGTTAAAAAGTATACAGTATTTATAGTAGTACAGTTAACAAATAATGTTTCATGATTACACGTAAATAAAATATGCAAAAATCCGAGCAATTTATTAACGGAAATTAATATTATTGCTTACAAAGGGTAAACGTAATTGTAATATATTTATAGGAATGTGAATGTACGGTTATTATTAGTTAGGTATATAAGTATATTTATTAGTTATCACTTATTATCATATATTGATAACCATTTTAAATTAATTGTACCTAATGGTTGTTCTATTTTTATAAAATAGGTAGTTGCAATACGATAAATTGTTACTATTTTTTTTTTCAATTTTAAGATTATATTATATTCTAGACAACGCCGGATGGCGAGTTTTGGTTTTTGGGTTTCTGGAATGTTATATATTTCAAATGATACGCCGAAATCAGAATAAATAAAAATGCGTACTTACTTCGAAAGACCGAAACCAGTAGGGCACTAAAAGTGTTTGAGTGTAATGTGTATACAAAGGAATAAGTATCAATAGTAGAATTGCAATAATCAGTGCATAGTTTATCATACACTCAGACAGCTTTTAGTGACGATACAGCATCATTAGAAATCAACGTTGAGTACTGAATCCCGCAGGATCGATTAAGACCGCTAAAATATAATTATTTTCTTATATATTTTAATTAAATATCTATAACGGAAAGATATTATAATATAACTACATTCATTTGTGATTTAATATTATTTATTCAATAATAATACCTAGTAGTAGGTAGCTAAATAATGATTGACAGAAGAAATAAACTCATTTACGAAAAGGTAGTAGTGATAAGCTGGCAACTACATATTTTCATTTATAAACATTTTATATTGTATTTTCCAATTTAAAACTATACAACTAAAAAAAAAACCATATGAAACAAAAAAACATATCCAAATTATCCATTGGAATACCTAGTGTTTGTCGTTTGGTTAAAATATATCAACACTAGATATATGAAGAAAATAGTATAAATATTCAAAACTTTGAACTATGTAACAAAGAGTAACATATCCTCCACAATTATTTTACATGGTTAATTTTTCGTTAGATGTGATACCTATAGTTTACACACCTTATAAGTA
Source organism: Pentalonia nigronervosa (assembly GCA_014851325.1). Lineage (NCBI taxonomy): Eukaryota > Metazoa > Arthropoda > Insecta > Hemiptera > Aphididae > Pentalonia > Pentalonia nigronervosa. The sequence continues at coordinate 36,766 of JACXSJ010001877.1, read as the reverse complement.
GAACACTATGACACAGATCCAAAGTATTACATGTGCACAAGATCGATAAGTTAGTTAACACGTTTATTGCATTTTAAATTAAATTTCCAGCAAATAAGAATAAATGAATAAAATGCTAGTATTGTTGTAGGTGTAAGGATAAAAACATAAACTTTTTGGTGTCATTAGTAATTTTAGTCATACACTTGTAATTTATGAATAATTATAACCGTGGGTAAGTAGGTACACACATTTATTTATCAATAACAATAATACCACGAAATAAGATTATGATAATACTATTTAGTTATATATTATGATATGGAATAAAATGTTTAAATACTATACATTTATAAGTAATTATATTCAATTATTTTATCATTAACAATTCGTTTTTTGTTTCTTGTCGATTAATTTGTTTTTGTAATATTTAATTATTCAATTTACTATATAACGTAAATCAATAAAATATGTTTGTACTTGCATGGTAACTAATTTTACATCAATAAATTAAACAAGCTTAGGACTGTGATTGCCTTATTTATTTGTAATTTATATTCATTTCTACCTCTCTTGACGTTTATACGTATAATCTTATTACTAGGATTAAATTCGTGGCAGACAGGTGGAATAAAATATTTTAAATAACATTACTTTGACTTGGTTTTTTTTTCAATATCTAGAACCATATAGGAATAATAATTTAGATTGTACATTGTATATAATAATAAATATTTTAAATATTTTTCTGTGCATCAACATATTATAAGATACAAACATATTATTACAATATATATACTTATGCGTGAACTAATACGTGTAAGTTTATACATTTTATTTTTAATTTATAATATTATAGTGGTATAAAGTGTAAAAAGTCTCATAAAGTTCTCGAAAACAGAGCTTCACACTTTTTAAATAATAACAAAAAGAATCTTTAAAATCGATCTAGTGTAAGACGTAGCAGAAGAAAGAGTGTGAATAGTGAATACGTTTCAAACTTTCAAATTTCAGAAGCCCGTATAACTAATGGTATCGCTTTAGATGTTTTATATATTTATTTTTATTTTTATTTTGACGTACGATAATTATTTTTTTCTTTGAAAAATTAATTTAAGCGCTAAATGAAAAAACACATCTTTATGTTAAAATGAAAACTATCTTATATTATATACACTTTTAAATGAAAATAGTTTTATTCTTTAATCAGCGTATATTGTACGTAGAAAATAATTGTATAAAATGAATGTAATACAGAAAATTTAATTTCGTAAAATTAATTTTAACTACCTATATGTGTTGATTTATTAAAAAAAATCTCAATTTCTTATTTTGAATATATTTTATTTTTACTTTTTGTAATCAATTAATTAAATTTTATGTTTTAAAATATAATGCACGCAAACATTTATTTTACGAAACTAACTACAACTTCAATTTCAATTAGAATTCATAGATTTTTTATTTGATGAAAATACTTATTTCATATAGAAATATTTTTACTGATACAATAACTTTTTTCCTGGAGTTACGATCTTGTAGTACCCATAATATTATGCTACATGATTATGTTGTTTTTTCTTAATGCATTTTCTTCAGATATTTATCCTATTAGAGGATAGACAGGAAAACGTCTTGTCGTATATTTTCAGATTGGAAAATTAGGTGATATTTATATGACTTTTTCAAAATATTATATTCGGTTTTTATATAGTCATAATTATAAGTGTACAGAATACACGACCAAAATAGTTTTGAATATCCTATAGTAAAATCGTTTATTTTTATTTTATTATTCTAATAGAAGATTATTTTATTTTTGATTATGTTTGAAATTAAAATTTTAAAATTTGGATTTTTAAGGCTTTAAATTATTACTCAAAGTTTTTATTAATTTTGATTAGGCACCTAATAATATTTTTGTATGCACTTTTAAAATTCAATTTATGATTATTATTCTAAATTTTATGTAAATGTTTATTTTTTAAGATTTGTAACAAATATTATCTGTATTATAAGATATTACTTTTTCTTCTACTAGCTCATAATACCAGTCTACAACTCAAGTTTTTGCCGCAATCACAAATTCAGGCTACTTTTACCGATCATGAATTATGTTTCTTTTTAAGATTGAACTACTCAAATCTTGTTTTAATATAAAATCAATAACTAAATATTCAGTTAAAAAAAAACTCAAATGCGAATTAAAATATGTACTAAATACATTGTATCTATATACAACTTGTTTCAAAATTGAAATAAAATGTTTAATTTAAACTATATTGACATTGCTCTTTTTACCATTAATCTTATCCATTTTACAATTTAAAATATTTTGTTGTTTGTACAATTTGTAGTTGTCACTATTTAGTTTTTAGATCCATTGTTAAATTCTAGTATCGTATTTTTTAAATTTAACATTAGCTGATTGTGTAATGATAATATATAAAGCATCTACTCTCAGCTACACAAATAATTAGCATGTCAGTTATTTATTTTCATAATTTAGGACTTTATTTTATTAAAATATTGTATTTATACATTATATATAAAATTATAAATATATATTTAAGTAAAATATTAATTATCATATGTATAACTGTTTAAGTAATAATTAATGCATTGTCTTAAAATTCATAGTCTTATAAAATATATTAATTTCAAATACCTACCTATATGTATAAAAAGTTTTAAACTATGAACATAACTATAGGTTTTTAATATTTAAAATATACTTAATTATTTTTTAAACTATTTAAATTATTGCATTTAACTTTTGAGCTTTTACAAATAATTATCATGATTTTTAAAATAATTGATATTGTATGATATATTTTAAAATTCAAAAAGAATTAAATATGGTAAATGATTTATCATATTAATTTATAATGAGATATTGAGTTATATAGATTATAGTTCTTGTACAATTTTGTAATTATATTAAACATATTATATTATTCTCATAAAAAATCATTTGCAGATGACTTACCTACTAGTTCATCATCACTAAACGTTGAAGCCATTGTTCATCGTATTATGCAACGTTTGTTGTGTGGAATTGGGAAGTTGGATAAACGATTTGCCTGCAAATTTTTGGTCACCGCAGAACCTATATCAACTTCAATAAAGGTCTGGTTAATAATTAAAATAAATTATTTAATTTTTTTTCAACGAAAACCTCTAATTAAAGAAAAATTAAAATGTTATAAATTAAAAATATAATTTGTCTTACAGTGTACAATAAGTTAGTTTTAAATAAATAATAACATTTTTTACAAATATATTTATTTTAATCAAATTAATATAATTTTAGTTGTCCAAAAGCTTTAGTTACTATGTACGACTTGACGTATTGTCAGAACCGAAAATATACGAAGACGATTTTGACTACCAAGTAAGATGTGTAGTGGAAGAAGATGGCGTACCCCAAGGGTTTGCTAAAATTCGACTAGTCACCAATGAACCTGAAAAATGGGCTGATTTAATTGATAATGATGGATATCTCAGACGGTAAAACAACATACTTTTAATTACAACAGTATATATTTAATTTTATGAAATGAATGGTAAAAGTTGTTACCTAATTATAAATTTACTGAGATAAAAATGTTTAAAGAAAGATAAACGAAAAATTGCAATTCTTCATTAATTTGTTTTCTTTTAATGATGTTGGTAGGTATATTTTGTTGATCCAAACCGATTCTCTTTTATTTTATAACTGAAAAGCGGAAAAAGCAATTAAATGTAAATATTATGCTTCTATTTTATAGTTTCATCCAAAAGAGGACTACACGGTAATACGTTTTATCCGTTTACAGTTCAGTAAAATATAAAAAATATTATTCGTTCAATTAATTTTATTTTTTGTCTATACTTGTACGATTTTTGAAATATTTTAAAAGTTTTTAATATTTAGGAAAATAACATAATACATTTACAGTACAATAAATATTTTTTACCCGTTAAATGTTGACACTATAAGTTATGGTATCAGTCAATAATTAGAAGTTAAAACTGAGATTGATTTTTTGCAATAATGTCCAAGTATAAGTTATATAGTTATACAAGGATAGCCAACTTGAGGCTCTCGTCATAGTCGCATGCAGTTTGCGTCTTATTAACAACTAAAATGTTCTTATTATTATTATGAATTAATTTTTTTTTAAATTATAAAATGTATTTATAAATATTTTGGCTCTTGATATTATTATTTTTATTCATGTGGCTAGTGAACATATTCATGCTAGTCACCCCTATTATAACCTATGTGCATTTATTACCTACATTTGTACATTTATTATTTGTTCATAAAAAGTTTATATATAGATACTTTAAAACCCCTCAATAAACATAATATTAAATTAAAGTCACTAATGAGAATTGATATATTATATAAGTATATCATATTTTGCTTCATACAAATTTATATGGTATAATGATATCATTTTTAAAAATATTTTCCAAATATATATTTATATGAGTTTTGTTCTTCAAAAACATTAGAATAATTGTTTATATATTTAAATTAGTTTTTGTTCAGTAGGTATGACAATAAATTGAGGGTTTTATAATTTTTGAAATATTGTTTATGGTGTAACTTGGTGTAATCATAATATAATATATTATTTTATAATATATAAACACATATATATATATTAAATTAAATACATATAATTATATTTCGTATTTTATTGCATAGTTACATAGTTGTCAAGCGGAAAATACAATAACTGTGAAAATAAAATATCCAGCATAAATCATAATATACTTAGCCAAAACGCTACAACAACTTTAATAATAATATCGTTTATTTGAATATACAGCCAATAGTGATATATTTATTTTACTTGAGTTTCTGTAAAAACAAAGAGCTAAAAAGGATAACAAAGGTAGGCTTTTGGGATTATTAAACGCAAAACTTCGGGATTGACTATCGTTTAGGACTTATTACAACTGCGTAAAATGCTACCGGTAATAATAATAATAATACGAATAATACTTATTGTTATATTGTTCGAAACGGGTTAGGCTCACACAAAATGTTTTTGTATTGTTCTTGTATGTTGGAATTTTTACAAACGTTCACTTATAATGTATCATGTCAAGTTTTTAATGATCGGTTTTGATAAACGCGCGTAACCTCAAATTGATGAAACGTGTCAATTTTTAACATATCCAGAGATTTCAAAGTTTGATAACATACAGTACGGAAACACACCATTAATCAAAATTTGAATTTTTCGTCTGACACGTATTTGATAACCATGTTTTGTTGAACATCCTATAGGGAAAAAACTTAATAAAATAAAAAATATATTTTTATGCCCTTTCCCCTGTTTCGAAATAAGGGTCATCTGGATAAAAAATTATTGTAGATTCAACACACACCCACACATATATTTTGTTGACGACAAATTTTATTTATAAAAACCGAAGGTGTTCTATAAAATAAAAATTATATCGTTTTTTACATTGATTATAGTGTATGCCATCAGTATTTTTTTTATATACTTGTAAATATTTTAACGTCTATGTTAGAATGGATATGACAGTAGTCAAACGGTGTGTGACGGTATACTCATATAATTTAGTTTATTTTCATTTGTGAGTTTCAACCTTCAAGACCAACCATCCAAACAAATGAGATATTATTTTAAGCTTATGGCCCTATTTTATTATTATACTCTAATTTTATTAAATAATGTAGAGTTTGATTCCTATACATTTATAGCGACAAACTAAAAATGCATTTCATCGAATTGCTGGCCAAGTCTGCTTCCTGCAAAAGTGATTTCGTAGGACGACCGGAAAACGTAGACGAAAGTTACTTGTGTGGATGCCCTGGTAAGATTGTCGACGCAGGATTGCTGCACGAAATCCTCAAAAGTCCCGCTGACGAACATTTATTTTTTGGGATGGGTAAGTGCGAAACATTAATTTATACAGGCTTGCCATATTATGTATAGTACGTATTATGGATAATAGTTATAAATTTTAATACAATTAAACGTAGGCAGCACTGGATCCAGTAAGTTTCCTGACCCGAGAGACCTAAGGATCGCCGTCGTCGAAGACGCACAGTGTGTCAAGTTACGTATATCTGGTCCAAAAACGTCCGGTGATATCGCCGTAGTGCTACTACCCGCCATCGAGTTTACCGGTTGGCCTAAATACACAGATGTTCTGTCCAGAATACCACTCACACATCCAGACATTCTCATACACCAACAAGCCATGACTATGGTGAGTGTACACATTTTAAGATCGTTCGTCACAATAAATTTTAGTCGATATTTTATATTATAACGACTGGACGTTGTATAATATTGACAAAGCACTCGATTTAAATTGTCAAATTTGATTTTCTAAATGTTATAGAACTGAGTATCATGCAGAAAAGCTCAAGACGTTACTCCCATAATCGTTTTCAATTATTATTAATGTTATACCGAATAAGCAAATATATTATCAAACCCACCGTAATACGCGTGCGCAGTACCTATATTATAAATTCGATTACACAGATATGAAATTACATAATATTATAATATAATACTCCCATACTCACCTAAACTATGAACTTGAATACTTAAAGGGAATTTATGGTGATTAGACTATTTAAATATGCACATAGATTAGATATATAAAGTGGTTATTTCATATTAAAAAAAAAATCACAAAAACTGCTCAATATTTTTACTTTAAATATAGATCCCCTCCCCCCCCAAAAAAAAAAAAAAAAAAATTAAATTAGATTATGAATACTACGATATATTTGTGTAATCTTCTAAAATCCGGTAAACATTTTTCAAAATCACAGACATACAATAACAACACTAATTTAAATAATTAAAAGCGATATGATGAGAACAAACACGAGGTGGGCGTCATTTGTGCTCAGTGAGGATAATACTAATGTGCAGAGACACAAGACGAATAATCGATTGCAATAAATACGAGTTAACGAGCAAATCGTAAATCGCGTACTCTAATGATTTACACGAATGTTAAAATTATACCATTTATATATACACATTTGTCGATTTGTTGGCGTATTAAAATCGGATATCGTATCGATCGTTTTGTATAATATATCGCAGGGATACTACGCGGTTCCGGTGGCGCCACATCCGACGGTCCGGTGCTACGGCCGGCCGGCCACTTGGCAGATGAGATTCCCGGCTGCCGAGTGTCTGTACCAGACGCACTACTCGGAGCGGAGCGTGGTGAGCAACATCTACCACTTCCTCCGGACCAAGGTGCCGAAGCTGCGGAAGGGCGGCAACGGCGTGTGCGTGGTGAGCGGTTACATGGTCAAGACGCTGCTGTGGTTCCGGCTGGAGGCTTGCGGCCGCGTCGAGGACTGGGACCACCGATGCGTGGCCGAGCACGTGCTGTCGGTGCTCGACACGCTGGTGGCCGCGCTCAAGGCCCAGCACCACCGGTCGTACTTCTACCCTTACGCCAACGTCGTACTGAACGCGCCGCGGGCCTGCCGGACGATGGTGTCCGAGGACGATTACCAGAACGATGTGGAGATCGTGGAGGCGTACATGTACGGGCTGTTCGAGAAGTCCATGGGCAGTGACTCGATCGTCACGGGACAGGCGTTCCAGAACACGGATGCCGATTACTGGCAGAACCTGGAATCGGTCATGTTGCACAAGTGGTATCGGGTGCTAGAGACCATGGACCCGAAGCCCCGGAGATTCGATTACTCGAAGAAACAAGTGGAGTACATCGGCGAAGTGTTCAAGGGAATGTTGGCCACCAGGCACTGCGTGAGCATGATTTCGCGTGTATTTTATTAATATTCCGAACCGATTAGTTGCGGCGCAGATTGCTATCATAGTTATAATAATATATCGATGGTTATACGGCTAACTGTCGTAGTTCACGTGCACATAATTTTACAAGAAACGCTTAAACGCGATATTTACAATCGTAATCGTGTAAAACTAAATTAATAAGTGCCCACTTTTGTTTTCATTTCATGATAATTAACGAATCGACAACTTTAAAAAATTCAGTTGGCAACTATAAGCATCGTCAAAATTATCTATATTTATGACCAAGGGCTACTCCATTTGACCACATTTTAATATTGTGACAGCGTTTTTAAGTATAGTAAATTTGTTTTAGAATTACTACATTTGGGGTAATAACGTAATTATAAAATCGTATATTATTAAACTCTTTTTTTTTTTTTTTTTTTTAATTAAAAGCTGTATAAAATATTTCATTTCGTTACGAATTGTTTTATTTTGGACTTACAAAATATGATACTGACAAAACGTTTCGTTTGATAGCAACGACATGAATAATAATTTCGATGTGATTTACACAGGTCACATTTGGTTTAAGGTGCTAGTTGTGACTCACAATATTTGATACCATTTGTTATCATTGATCGTTGGCTTACGACATTTAAATTAAGAACAATTATATGGTAAAGTTTATGTGTGGATCACGACACAAAAATAATTTGGTATTTCGTTGGAACGTTATTTTCGACTTAAGTGTGAATTATGACAATTGGCTTTTTAATCATCGATATAGGTTTATCGTATTAAATATATACACATATGATTATCCACGACTTACGAATCAGAGAATCACTCACCTAAACACTAATATAGTATATGAAAGTTCGTTCAAGATCCTGTGCATTTTGAGTGAAATATGAATATATTATTTAAACTGTTCATATGTGACTGTTTAATTTCGAGCGATCGGATGTAGTGTTTTGAATGATCAGTGCTGCGTGTAACATGTCTGATAATATAAAAATTCACCGGAGCTTATCGGCAACGCATCCGAAAAGTTAACGCCGTAACCGGTATCGGAATTCACGTCATAGGATTAGGTGGTATGGTTTTTTGTTTTTCGTCTCGCATATTTAAATAATCATATTGTTTATTACCTCTATATTGAATTTATCACCTAACCTAAAAATTATTCTATGGTTGCCACCGTACGGGCAACGTCACAGGTAGGTAAGCATCGGCCATAACATATACAAATAAAACAATATATTATGCACAGTATAATGTGGGCACAGACATTGTAAACCGTGTCACGGTTATATAGATGTGCATTATTTTGCTTATCGGACTGAAATGTTATCGCGGTAACGGAAATTGCACGCAACGCCACTAGCTGTTCCTATATTGACTGTATGATGCATGACATTATGAATACCATGCACGGACGAAACCACTGCCGTGAATCCTTCGCCGCGACCGCAATGTAAATACTCGATTTTTAAATGTCCCGAAAACAATAACTAGTGACGGCGTTGTTGTATCGAAACACGACTAATAGGTGCGTGCATAAGACACGACGTGCAACCGAAACGTCGGCCGAACCACATTGAAAAATATCTGCACCTGCGAGCTCGTGACACGGCCCAATAATATTTATGAACGAATGACCGCGGCGAGTAGGCCTGAATTCGATTAAATCAAAACCATTCGTTTTAACTGCGCTCGCGCTTAAGGCATACGGCCCACGATCGCAATGTCATGATTTTATCGATATATTTTCAAACGTATTAAACCAAAATATCAACGAACGACGACCTACCCCGTGTGGACCGTGTCTTACTTAAAGTTTAAACACATCGGCACATCTGACCGAACAAAATCGGTTTTAGAATACCTAGGTTTATAGGAATAAACAATAATGGACAAACGGTAACGCTCGCGATCGCAATAGCATTCAGACTAGAAACTATGAACTCGCAGTGATTTATTGAGCTAAGCGAATTGTTTAGGTTACAACAAGCGCGGCGGAAGCGTCGTCCGCGTGGCACTTTCTGACGGAAGAAAAAATTCCGCGGTGCAGCACCGGGGTGATAGCTGGAGACGAGATCGGGCTGGACGTCGCGTACTTGGTGTCGGTCGTCGCGGAACAGGCGCTGGCCATTTACGGGGTTGCCCGGGACAAAAAAAACGAAAACCGGAAGCGGCGACCGTTGCGTTTGGCCGTCACCGCCGACAAAAAAAGCGGTGTCGGTGATGGCCGCCGCGGTCTGTGTCGCCAGCGACGGCGGCCACCGTCCACCGGTGGCGAGCCGGAAGCGGTGCGCCGCTTGCTGTGCGACGTGTACGCGGACGCCACGGTGGCCAACATCGCCGGCGACTCGGACCTGGTGCGGTTCGTGCTCGGACGGCTACACTCGGCGGCAGCGGCCACCTCGACCGCCGACTTCCGGTTACTGCGGTCCCGGCGGCGTCGTGTCGGACTAGGCCCGCCGCTATCGCTGTTCCTGCGCCAGCTGTACGACGTGTCGCACAGCACATGTTGGCACCTGGACGAGTGGCGGCGACGGTGGGACAGGGACGAGCTGCGTTCGCTGGGCGCGTTTGCCAAACTTCTGTGCAAGGACGAAGTGCGGCCTACCGATGCGTTATTGGACGCCATACAGAAAGGTATAAGTGTACTGCTGACAAATCGTGCAGCATATAATATTATTCCGATGGTAAGGTGTATGTTATTTTTTTTTTAATTTCGGCGATTCAGTGTTAAATTTGAAAAACCAATAGAAGTACAAGAGCCGGTATACTGGAAAAACTGGATTTACGCGTAGTGATAGTTTTCGAAATGCGTATCAAATATGTCTACGGATATGATATCTAGAAAAAAATAATGTTTCCAGTAAAAACGTAAAAATCAAATTTTATTACAATAATAGAGTATCGTGTAACTAGATCAAGTCAAATGTGCTAACCGTCCCATAAAGTTATAGTACTTCTGTGGAGTATTATTAGATTAGGTATCTAATAAAATATATAAAATGCAGCCAAGTAGATAACCTTTCTGTTGTACAGCGTAGGACGTGTTGAGTGTACCTCGTCGTTGAGTAGATCACTGTAATGGATGTGTTTAATTTGAATTCAATAATGAATTTAACTTAAATTGTAGTATTTATAGTCAACGTTCCGATGATTAATGATTAATAATTATTAATTATCTGCACGACTGTACTTGTATACACTTCGTGGAGTGTTATATAACCTAAAAAAAATAAATCATTGTATACGATGAAAAACGATTCTAAGCGGAGACGGTTTACCATGACGGTAACCAAATGGTTTTTCAATTAATTATTTTAATAATAATAATAATAATATATATATGTTTTTAAAAACTTGTGGTATTTTTTTTGTTTTCTCAATTATTTTAAAAAGTACTAGGTAATTTTTACTTTTGACCTCCCTAAGTGTAAATAAGATCCAATTTGCTACTAGAAACCTCCCTCAATGTTGATCATTGGAACATTTTTTCCATTAGAAAAATAGTTGACAAGCACAAAAAAACACACATCGTTGTTAAACAATTGCATTCATCACCACTCCTAATCTGATACATAGAATTATAAATAATATAATAAAATTAATATTATGGCAATATTTTAATTTTATAAATATTTAAAATATTAATGACTATATTTTAATTTAGAATTTTTATTGCACATAATATTATTAGATTTAAATATTTAATGTTTATTAAATATCTGAAGCTAAACTACATTTGTATTTTATGTATTTGTAATGCTAATGAATAAGTATATAAATATATTATATTATGAAATTAGTTTTAATTTGTTTGAATATAGAAATAATTTTACGTTGGAGATTTCAAATTTTAAATATTTTTTTCTGACCGTATTATTTTCCCTTTTTATATTTGGGTAAAAAACTGTACAGCATTTCATTCGCCAACTACCATACAAAATTATACAGCACAAAAACCACAATTGTGTGATATTTAAAAATTAATGTTGAATATAATTATTAATAATATATTTGAATGATTTGAAATAAATTCACATTTAAGAATCATAGTAAGTTAAACACAGTTCCGTATTTAGGTAGTGGCCAGATGAAACCTAATCCTGATGAAACTAAAGGGACTGTACATTTTCATTGGATTTTTTTTGTGCTTAAATATAATATAACGTAATTTATTTTTTTTTTAGCAAGTTGTGAAATAATTCCATATGTTTTATTGAAATCTTCTTATAATGTTTTCCGTCATCCTGTATAGTGTATAACCCATGGGCTACACAAGTTATTAGTATGTCAGTTTTGAGTACAAATATGTATATTTATAAAATATTGAATAATTATTATTTATTTTGTTTTTCATGATTTGTTGAGTTATAATAAGAAGCACTTTAGTACAACTATATGGTGTATATTTTATATAAAATATTAAAATTGTCCTATAAATGCAAAAATATGCAAATTAAAATTGTATAAATAGTATCGTTAGGTCGTGAAACACATTTTCGTATAAATTAAGTATTTTTTTCACCAAAAAATAAAACGAAGCAAAATTATATAAATATCTGTCCTAATTATTATATATAAAATAATATTTATATACAATTAAAAGGTTCTATTTTTTTGTAATTTTTATTTTTTTAACCTGGACAGTGGACAGCTTTAGGGTGATCGTAAGTCCCGGTTTGGTTGGTTTTGAATATAGCGTCCTAGTGTCTCGATAAAGTGGAATTTTGGAATGGCTAATCGTCCCAGAGTCAAACTTTAATAGTTATTTATTATTATGTAAAATGTTGTCTTTAATAAATTAAACATTTCTATATTGGAAAAATTGTGCATTTCATAAGCACCCCGTTGATGATATAATTCAAATACGGCCCTGTAGACATATTTCTGATAGTTCAAATTGCACGACAAAAAATAACGATATAAATTTATCTATATCATGAATCGTCGGATATATATTATATAAAAATATAATCGACTATATAATGTTGTCGTGATTTCAAACCTATAAATTATTTACAATATTATATGTAGATAATTATTAAATTCAACGTCAGTCATTAAATTAAAAACATCAAAAAACCTCCATTGTAAAATTCCGCAGGATGGTCGTGGGCCGACAAACTAATGTTAGCCGCTGTCGAATTCCAGGACGGCGTGGATATAGTCTGCACACCAGGTCCAGGGGACGTGCAGCGTTTCAGTATATCGCTTTCGGAACCCGAACAGGAAACATTTGCGTCCCGCAGCCTGGGCCGGGCCGCGGACAGACAACAGCATTCCGCTCGGGCGGACACGGTATCCAATAAATTCAAAACGGTTAGAGGTAGGTGAAATACGTTTTTCACATTTTAAATCACAATCCTTCCTACTCGACCCCCTTCCACCCATCATCCACAACACTAACACGATTAGCTCCAACGAGCAGCCGGGCGTAGCGACTGCCGCCGTCAACCTGCTGCCCGTAACAAAATTAAAAAAAAAAAAAAAAATAAAAAAAACATTGTGTTCATCCTATACTAAAGTCTCCTATACACACATACACCAGCAAATGTATAATCCAATCACATAGCATGTACTCGGCAATATCATCAGAAAATCAGATGTATATTATAGTTATTTATATAAAACATCTCTACTCAGTCCTTTGTTTTTTTTTTTTTTTGTCTCTCGTGTTTGTATAATAAATATATATATATGCTGTCTGCCTATGACAGGCATGTCGTTTTTGGACACCGATAGCTCGCTAAACGACAAGAAAAACGCTCCAAAAACGACCGTTGCCTCGTACGTCCGTCTACAATGGCAGAGTCCCATGACCGCAACGATTGCGTCCAACAGATACAGGAGCAACCACCGGGTCCTGGGAAACATCGTCAATTCCTTGATAAACTTACAAAAGTACACAGTGAGTATTAGTGGTCTAAATTAACACAGCACAGATGGGTTGTGTGCACTGTCCAATAATGACATTTGACCAAACATTAGCTGAAATGATCAAAACTTTAGGTTATAGCGATAAATGTAGCAATATTTTATCAGTGTCTCCACCAAAGATTTATGATCACTCTGTATGGAAATTTAATGTGACTTGCTTATTTCTATAGTGTTGAATATTGAACAATTAAAAAATGTCAAAGAAACTCTCATTTTAAAATACTAAGTTAATGTTCGGTAAATTGCTCAATAGTTAACTCTGTACAGTATGCATGTATCGTAACTATAGTATTCCAAAAACTACCATATTATATAGACTTGCTGATATTTAATGTTCGTACATATTATTGAAAGTATGTAACAGAAGATACTGAAAACAAGACGTAATAAAAACGATATTTATTAAGGCGTTAAGCGACTATAGGTTGATAAAATATTAATGGCGCAATTTCTAAAAGTCGTTATGAAATACCACTCAGACGCGAAGGGGACGGATTTATCATAATAGTATTAGCAATATTACTCAACGAGTTTTTCTATATTTAAAATAATATAAACTGTTTTATGAACGAATAGTTTGTATAAATTTCAATACATTTGATAACAATCATTACATATTATAATAGCCATGTAGGTAATTGTACATTATAAATACAATTTTACACGTGAGAATATAATGTTATTAACGATAACTGTATTTATGAATTTTAATTATTGTTTCAAAACATGTTTTTAATTTTTTTCATAACAAGTAAAATGCACAATGAATTATCGAAAAAAAATGTAACACTTGTTTTTAAATATTACAGAAGTACATTAAAAAATATAATACGTCAATTCGGCATGCAAAATAACATAATTCAATGTCACTGTCATTGACACATTGGTTTAAATAACTTTTTGAAAATTAAAATAAAAACCAATTACCCAGTAAATTAAAAATAAAATATTAAGAGTTAATACTACTATATTCAATGTATTACCATATTATAATACTTGAATTCGAATACACTATTATAGAAAATTCAAATTTACTATGATAATGGTATAAAATTAATAAATTCGATTCCATGGGTGACAAAATTATGTTTTTAAATTGTATACAAAGTAGGTACTTCTTGTAAGTCATAATAGAACTATATATTTACTTATGATTATTTCAAATTCTATTTTAGATTTTACTATTACGTTTGAGGTTTAAATATTGTGATAAGAAAGTAAGATATAAATATATTTTATATTATATTCAATTTCAATACAGTTATTTATTCGAATATAAAAATACCTCTATGTTTTAATTCACGTTTGTGACTACTCGTATGATATTTTTCCACATAACATCTACCTTATTATACTATTTATTATTTATTAAAAATATTGACTATAAAATGTTTTAATAATGCATACGTATAATCTGGATATTTCTTCACATAGTTTACCTATGAAATTAATATAACAATTATAAATATTAAATAGTATATCGTGGAAAAAAGTTTTCCGCATAATATTTTGTGGATTCAGATTCATATACAATAAGTAGCATATATGTAACATTTATGTTATGACTATTACACCGATATATTATTTTTCTTATATTTGTCTTTTCTTTTCTCGTCCTTTTTGTTTGGAGTTTACTTTGAACTTGAAATATAAAAATAGTGCTCACAGAAGACTTAACTAGTTCGATACACAAAGCGAATGACCAATGAGTATTATTCCAGTAAAGATATTCTACTTTTCACAACAGTCTTTATTAAAAGCTTTCAAAGATATAGTATAAAAACTACAATAAAACATATAAATTGATAAAAAGCGTATGGTGCGACTTGTTTTTTTTTTTATTTCAATCCCTATACAACTTAAAATCATTGTGTACGATTTAAAAGAATATAGACATTTTAGTATTATAAAATGTAGAAACGTATTTAGAAAGATAAACATGGTGAAATATAAGGTTTGTATTTTAGTCTGCACTTTGCAAAACAGATGGTTTTTAACGAACACTGTTTTAGTTATACGGAGTTTTAGAAAACTTTTTAACGTTTTCCATTTGAGTATTTGATATATTATAAATAAATTTACTCATCTATTTATACAGAATGCCAACAGACACAGTATTATCAGAAGATAGAGTAAAAATTGACTGATTAAATTATATATAGTTAGGAGGAATACAAATATCGAAAGAACCGAGTTGAATAATTAAAAATATTGAGGCACGATAAAACAATGCTTACTGATATTATCAGGTAATACCCACAAATGATTTTGATTAAAATAAAAGGAGTTTAATTATATCTTAAATCAGTGCTATAATATGTTGTTTGTGACCGCGAAAGTACGGCAATACGTATTATTAATGATTGAATAAATAAATATTGTGTCAGTAGAGTGTATACCTATCATGCATATATTGTCATTGAGGACATCACTGTAATGTATGTTGTAAATTTAAATATAATGATAAATCATTGTATACAAAATCAATTCTGAGAGAAGAATACTGATGCATCAGTCTCTGATTTTGATTAATTGTATTATATTAATATTATTATTAGTAACATCATGATTTGGTAAGTTTGACGTCTTGCGAACGTCGTAGCGAGTACCGTGGCGAGTTGTAATTCCAAGAAAACGATCACAAGATGCGCAATTGGATCGTTTGTTGAATATTATATATATTATAGATTTATATACGTGTGTAGCATTTACTCGTATTGTAAACTTATCGGCAGTCGGTGACAAATTATTCAGATAAAGTCCTTATATATATATATATATATATATCAGTAGTAGTTCAAAACAATATACAATTATAATTTATTGTAAAACAAATACAATTTTTCCTCCACTTAGAATTTAAAAAAAAAAACGACTATTGTTAAACCATAATAAAATTCCTAGGTTCACTCAAAATAAAAAAAAATATATTATGACGTTGATTTTTTTTAAAGTGTTTAATCGTTTGTACATGTTTTGTTTTATTAAATAAATAATATTCGTCAATAGTTTATGTTTTAAAAACACTTATTTTTTCCGATGACGCGTTTGAATAAAATTGTATCTGACTTAGGAAAAATATTTTACGTGGCGATTGGGTATTTTTAAACTGTTTAACAATCACAAAAGTAACATGACAGTAATGTTTTATGGTGTTTGGCCGGGAGGTGTTGCAGGAAATGTGTGCGGTACTGCCGGAAGACAAACAGGGACCGGTGCTGGACGACATCCGAAAGATCAGCAAGGAGAGATGGCGACAAAGGGGCGCGGCACCGATGTTGGCGTCTGCAACGACTTGCTACGGCCGGTCACCGAACGACGGACTGACCGGCGTCTACCGGTCGACGTCCGAACTGTCGTATGCCTGCGCGGCGGCACCGACCACGGACGAAGACGACGGCCACGGTGTAGGCGTCCTGCGGAAGGTCGAAACGGGCAGTCTGATGGCCACGGTGCGGGCGGCCAGGCGCAGACAGTCCATGTCTGCCACTGTCGTATACAACCCGGCGTTCTACGACGCGCCAGACTCGCCGCCCGTGGCCACTTCACCGGCCACAAACCCGGCGGGTCAGCCGTATCTACGCATGACATCCGAAAACGGGTTCAGTCTGCATAGCCGGCAGCGGCCGTCTCCGGATCCAGACGCTCAGTGATTGAGTAGTTGCAGCAGCGGTCACTGTGGCACGGACGCTTCGCCGACTTACAAGAGATTTAATGGCTACAGTAACCTGGATCGTTATTAAATTTCATAGACTTTTTTCTCGACAAGCTTTGCAAAGTTCTATTTTTTGATACGTCTGCAGTATGAATGATCACATTATTTCCGATTTTCAAACAACGGAGAGTGGCAGTCTTGGGACATATGTCAATCTCATCCCCCCCCCCCAAAAAAAAACAATGGAAAAAAACGTTAAGGAATAGTTGAATAATTGAATTTTTTTTTATTATTTAAACAAAATATATTTACAATCTGTAATATTATTATATACAACAAGTAAATTTAGTAACTTAACATCAACATGAAATAACATGAGAAAAGGGGCCTGCCAATGTGAAAACCCTCTGACTTGGGGGAGAAAAATGTTTAGTTAATTAATTATTTAGGGCAGGATTCAAGAGATCCTGACACCAGTGTATTTTTAATCAACCTGGGGTTATCTGAGATGAATTTATTGGCTAAATTAAATTGAAAAATTGCGACTAAAAATTATTCATACACGGAATTTACTATTAATTTATAATATTTAATTTATCGTTAATAATTTTTTTCTTATAGCATAACCTTTTTAACAAACCCTGTTATCAAATAAATTAACTCCTGTATAGTATTATTTATTAGAAATTACGGAATGTTTAATTGTAGTGAGATCTAAACTACGAAATTAGATTTATTTTAATAAAACAATAAAATTACTTAGTATGAAAAAAAAAGTCACGTATATATGTCTTGATCGGTGATTGACACTCTATGAAAAATGTATTATATTATTTACTATTTTGTATAAATATTTCGTTTTCTTTTTTTAAACATAATTAATTGTTTAATATATCTACTTATTAATGTTGTACAATTAAAATTGTTTTTCGTTACGTGCAGAAAGCCAAATTCACATAAAATTTTGACGATTGTTATTCATTTGCGATCGTGTCTCATAACAATGTTTTTTTTTTTTATTCTGTTTGAAATTAGTACTAAAATCGTTTAAATAAATAAAAATAATTAAATAATTATTTTAAATAATAATAGTAACAAAATAAGAAAAACACACTGGAATTAAATCATATTTGTTTTGGCATGTATTTGAAACAAAAATGAAAATATCGATCAAATTATTTGTCTAACGCCAAACCAATTGTATAAATATTAATTTCACACACTTAATGTTGCTCTTATATGTCTTAATAGATTATTCAAGAAGTATTTACTCAATGATTTTTTTATGTTATTTCGCCAAAAATAATATAGTTACACGTAATTCGTCTTGAAAGAAGACGATTTTTTTTAAGGGTATTTAGAAAATAGTGAAATATTTTTCACCCAATATGAACTCTATAATACGGAAATTTTTACACTTAATTCAATTTAATCAGTCATCCGTTAAAACTATATTAGTAAAAATCTGCTGAAGATAATTAATTTAATTTCATAATTTACATGACTAAATATAATCTTTAAAAATTAAATAGAACTTTAATAAAAAAATTTAAACAAAATTTAAATACCTTATTATTTTGTTAACCTAAACTTTTTTTTTATAAGTTTGAATTAAAATTAAACAATTCATACATTTGTCAATAACCTAAATTGCAATAATAATTAATACAATAATAATAAGTATTATCTATACATTTCTCTTTGAGTAATTTCATGTACATAATATATATTCCATAAATAATTATTGTAGTATTATAATTATAAAGTATATTATTATTATTAGTTAAACATTTTAGAGTATCATATAATATTTATAATATTAGAATTCTATTTCAATATATATTTTTGTTTTATAATCAAATATTATAATATAGGTGCCTATAATCTATTATTCATCGCCACATTTCTGTAAATTCAATAAATATGTTAGTTATTTTTAAAATCGTCTTATCGATTAAAATAAACAGATTTACTTAAAATATATTCAAATAAGAAATTGCATATTATATCGTTCTTTATAAATATTTAAAAAATGAAATTATTGTACTATTATTTAATAATATTATATATATATATATTTGTATATATTTTTTAAATTTTAATTCAAAAAGAGTTGTAAACTTAACTATTTATGTAAAATGTATATACGATCAGAGTTTTAAAATTTTAAACACAATGAGTGTTGTAACCTAACTGTGATTTTATTATATTTTGTTTTGCATTTAATTTATATCCTAGAGTCTAGAGTCTATACAGTTAATAGAGTTAACTCAATACAAAATTAATTGAAATTATAATAACCTATTAGGTTACCAACTATCAAGTAATATTGAATAATAAAGATCTGTTTGGTACTCGTGGGAACTGTCATTAGTTTCTATGCTATCTGTTTAATATTATATTTATTTCCTTGTATCATATAATTGTGAAACAAATTTTACAAGCTTTTTTAACTGATGTCAAAGTTCTAAATATTGGTATAAATTGGAACTTAGAACTGAGGTTATAGTAATTTATAACAACTTTTATACATTTAGAATTAATTATAATCATTTTTATTAATGAGACAGACAAGTTCATACTGACTTGCAAGTTTTTATTTTACTGAATAATCAAAATATATTATAGGCTACATCAAGATAATTTAACGATAAAAATATTTAACTGAATACAACATTTATTTCTTGCATATTTCGGCATTTTGGCAATTAAAGGGAACAGCATGTTTTAGATTTTTTTTAAATATGAGGTTTAATTTATTATTAATTATTAATGTTACATATTAGAATATCTCATTTTCTTTTTATAATTCTCTCACATACTATAAAAAATATTTTAAAACATATTAAACTTTCTAGTTATTATTATGACTTGTTCAAAATAAAATACAGCAGTGAATTAAATTTATAATAACAGCACAGTATAAAGTTATGTCAAGCATTGCTTTGAAGCAATAGAATTAAATTTTTTTGATTAGTATTTAATTTATTATTGTAAATAAAGATGTAGATTAAAGACTTTCTACATTTTTGAATAGAGATATCCAAGTCAGCTATATTCAGTATGATTGTAAGATAATAAATAAATATTACATGTTTTATACAATCATTTTATTATACGTATAGCTACATTTATTACATATATTAAAATATTAAGGTTTATATATATAAAATAATTTAAGGTTGATAAAATTAAAATTAAAAAATTATAAATATTATATAAATTATAAATTTTATGTATAGAGCAAATCAATCAAAAATAATTTTTGGTCTTTAATGGTATTAGTTATTAATTATTAGGTACTTAAATTAATACAACAGAAACGTTACAAATCAAAACGTTTATATATTAATATATTATACTATACAACTGGAATATATAGACATTATTTACTAAATAGTTAGTTACCACATAATTAGTTACTATATTATGTATATTGTTGATATATAGTTTTATAACTGTATAGAACTAATAAATAAAATTGTTTTTTCAATTCACGTAATAATTTGTAAAATAAATCTTAATACCGTAAATTGGGGTAACGTTGACAATTCGCATTTTTTTATCTAAATATTGTTAATGACAGTACCTATAAAATGTATAATATTTGTCGTTTTTAATTTTTTGTCGATTGGCACACACGGTTTACTAGCAATAATGATTTATTAATAAATCGTTCTCATCATAAGTTGTGTGTGCATTATAGTTTATAGTGAAATCTCAATTCTAACTGCTAATAAAATGTACGATGCACATTACATAATCGATACAATTATTATTATTATTAATGTAATGAAATTAAAATAAAATAAAATAAATAAATGATTCAAAAATGTATCGATTATTTTTTTTTTTATGAAGTTATGAAAAATTGTAAGTTAATTTATTATTTTACGTTATCTATCTAGGTATTGATGTCTATTAAAGCTATATCAATGATGCCCCACTATACAAAAGTTGAAATAACTTAAAAAGTAAAAGTCAGAAATTATTTTTTCGGTCAACATTTATAGTTTTACTATTACACCATTTAAAACAGTGTAAAAAAAGAATGTTTAAAAATTATTCCACTAGAGGTCTACCATTGATATTTTCATTAAATAATTAAAAACTATATGATACGTTTATCAAAATACAATATTTTTCTTCTATTACTTAAGACAATAATATATATGAGGTAATTTTATTAGCACTATTAATGTTTTTTTCCATTAACTGTTGTTAATTGAAAAAAAAACCTAAAAGCCATAGAAAAATTATCAAAGATACCACATTCTATGGTAATAAAAAAATATTATAAAAATAAATAAATAAAATAATATAGAATGAAATATTGAAAAATTTTGAATTAAAATTATTATTTAGAGTTTTAGACCATGATCATTATACACTAAATATAACATTATATAATGTTCATATTTATATTTATTAAATCAAATCTTAATTATTCCGTAAAAACATTTGAAACAAATGTAATTTAAACGTTATACCTAGGTACGAGTTCTATATAATAAAACATTTTAATAGCTTTTAGTGTATGTTATTTCGTGAATAATTTTTTTTTATAAACTAGATGCCATTGATTTTAACAACACTTCCAATCGTAATTATTTATACTTAGGTACTTGAAAGAATAGTTTATTAAAACAACAACGCGTAATTTAAGTGTGAACAATTGGAAGTCAAAGCACCAATCTGCTATTAGTTTAATTTATAACTCTTATATCATATTAGAGTAGATATGAATTATCTAACCTAAAAAATAATTAATAATAATACAACTGTACGGAATAGACTACTCGATGGAAACGAAATTAATTTTAGCATAAATCTCTAAAATTTTTACGTATTAAATTTTCCAGTAGTTATCATCACTCATATTCGTAGCAATTATTATTATCATAATAACGTTAAATTTAACGATACTCGTAACGCATCACGATAACTACTCGTATAAGCAGTATTTCGTCTCCCTAAATTATAATATTATATTGTTATTCATGTACGTGTGTGTTTCTTGTCCTTGTATGTTTCTTACGGGATTGTCAATTACGATTTACGATTGATGTGTTTACACAATATATACAATGCTAATCGCGATGTGTCAAAATCTCAAAATGACGCGATTAGGTAGATTTTGTTAATTTCTATTGTACGCATATTGTCAATTATAACAATCATCTTAATATCAATGATGATAAGATTATCAGTTGAAATTCTTCGTAAAAGAAAAGAATTTAATATTATAAATCATTAATTGGAGTATAGGTACAAATAAATCATTAACGATCGACTAATCCTAAATAATGAATAACGCGAATTTGAATAGAATAGCAATCGAATAAAAAATACTAATAAAATTTTAATTAATGTCGATGTAATTATTTTAAACATCTAAAATAATTATAAATATTATGTTTAAATTTTATAATTATTTTATAGAAATATCTGAAAGCTTCAAGTTTTGTTAGTGATTTATTTTTAATTTAATATTTCTTAAAAATAAATACCAAATAATGCTTTTTAGTTTAAAACTTAATTTTAATACTTATTCAGACAATAATTAATATATTTTAAAGTTATTTTCCCTTATTCATAGGTCTTTCAATACAATTTGTGTAGTAAATACAGAATATTTAACCAAATAGTTGTAAAAGGAAGTAGCTAAGTATAAATATCCCTCAATATTTACAATTAATGTTTTACTAGGTGCTTACCTGACTATCTATCGTACGTAGGTATGTTTTTGTTATTTAAATAAACACTGCATGCGACTCTTTTGTGCGGCATATATTAGTTGTATGAAAATGCTATGGAAAATGAAAACTATTTTATGTACTCATAGTAATTTATACTATACATTTAATACGGGTATATTGTTATTACTTATTAGTTACTATACCGATAATAAAATATAAAAACGCCGTTGGTCACGTCATGCCATGGTTGAATTAAAGTCAGTGTCGGTCTGGCCCACTCGGCAATCGTCGATAGCCTATGGATATTTTTCAATATTAGAACAAATGGGAAAATGTAAAATTAAATCACTTATGTGTCGTGACTTGGGTTACGATCTAATCAATTTGTAAACACTGAACATTTTAAGGATCGAATTCTGGTTTATTAAACATATTATAGTTATCTATATAACATTGAAATAAGTACTTTGTGTGTACTTCCATGCACACAAGTCAAGTGTAAATAAGTATTTTCAATACTTAAAATTTAAAAAACAAACTTACATCTTCGATAAGATTATAATATTTAAATCCTTTAACTTGTCTATTAATTGAAAAAAGATATTTTTCAATTTTTAATTAAAATGAAATGATTGATATTTTAGTATCTTTTAGCAATTAATTAAAAAACACTACTATTTAAATTATAATTTATTTAATTTATATTATTTATGTTAATTAATTTTTTTTTTTACAACAAGGAATATTATTTTTAATTTTTTATGTGTAGTTTTAAAAAATGTATGTGAAACACTGTTAAGTATAATAACAATTTCAAAGTATAAAATTATTTTTTAATTAAAAATAAATTTTTTTTAATGCAAGATATATAAAAGGCAAATATATATATTTTTTTTAGGTTTATTGGGGCACATTGAAAATTATTGGGCCAAATCATAAGCTAGGCCAACATTGTATTACAGAGTATTTATTCAAATACAATATAATATGTGTGCAATTTTAGGTAGGTATTATTATATATTTTAATGTTTATTTTTTAAATAAATATTGTTTGATGGTGTTTATTTATTATATTTTACACATTTTTAGTAGAGTTCTGGGAATGATCTGTATCTTTATATTTCCAAAATTAATAACAAAATTGATGCAACACTAGCTACGATGCGGACGTATAGTTCAGCAGCAAAACATCACTTACTCAAAACCCAAAGGACTTTTGCACTTCGAAAAAAATATAAAACAAATAAAAAATAGTTATCAAATTTACATAAATTGCTAACTTATCTATGGGATGATACATGTTGATAACAAAAACAAAAAAAAAACATAAAAACTACCATTGCGATGATAGGTAAAAGCGCCGGTAAACGAAAGTCGATAGACCTATAAATTAGTTTGACGTAATCAACGTTTCGACAGAGATGAGTTTTTTCTACGTCAGAAAGATAATACTACAATATTATACTGACCTATAATTTGTTTTCTGTTATCTTATTATTAAAACAGTTGCCCATATTATTTAAAAGTGCTGTAAAATACAGTAATCTTTTATTATTCCCGTCTTTTATTAATATTATTATCATACTACAACTATATGAATGAAATTAATATATTTATATATAGACGGTTAAAAAAATACTGCAAGTCTAGTTTATTTTAATAATAAATTGTTAGGTAACATTACAAAAAAAGATATTAGATAATATATAATTGCAGTTTTAAAACTGCAGTTGAAGCAAAGCGAAAACAATTTCTGGTGATGATTGCTACAATGAATACATGTTTCATTAAGTTATAGATGAATGTTAGGTAAGTAAGTACTTCTATATTATAATTTATCGTACTTGTAAATATTAGTCCAGCCCCCGCGGTCAATATTATTGATCACAAATTTATCATTCTTTGGTGAGAAAACTATAACTTGCAAGGGCCGCATATTCCGTCTAATTGATTATTATTCGTTTTAATTATAATGTTATTATGTATAATATATTGCTTCGCTAACCTACTCGTGTGTGACCAGATTATCGTTGCGAGATAAAGAATGGTTCGCCACCACCTTTATTATCGGCATTTACTGACACTGCAGCGTCTTTATAGTTTATTCATTGCAAACAATACCATAATGCCCTATATTATAATACAATGCTAACGTTATTACCAGATATTTACATATTATTACATACCGGCGTGTGGCGTGGGTGTAGTGCGTTGTATAATACAGTGGAACCTCGATAAGTCGAACATAAATAAGTTGAAAGCCTTAATAAGTCGAAATAAATTCCGTTCCCGTGCGAAAACTTTAATAAATTATTAACCTCAGTAAGTTGAAAACCTCAATAAGTGGAAAAAATTTGATTTCCCTTGAATTTCGACTTATTGAAGTTCCACTGTAATATTATATTTTATGTAGATTGATTGATCGACAAAACTCTTAACGCTTATGAATTTATAATATTGAATAACAAACGGTTACTATACCAAAAACCATATTATAGGTACCTACACTTTAAATACGAGTTGTATTTTTGATACTATAAAATCTGTCGTCTACTTTTTGTTATAGATAACATCGTAGTTAGGTTTTTTTCTGTAGTAAAAGATGTGTAAAAATACCAAAAAGAAAAAAAAACAATTAAAAAGCAAAACATTGTCGATGACCATTGTCCGTTTATATAATATCGTTGTAGAATATAATAATATTGTAACATACGTTACCTCAGCCCCCACCCCACCAATTTGAAGTTTGCTATTTTTTTACACCTATAATTAGTACTCAATTCCTGTGAATTCCTGATTGAGTTTTCATAATTCTAGCCTCATCTGGAAAAAATTTGACTTTTCGGCAAACAGGTAGAGCAGGAATTATGAAAACCCTGTTAGGAATTCACAGGAATTGAGTACTAATTATAGGTGTAAAAAAAATTACAAACTTCAAATTGGGGGGGGGGAGGAAACTGGAGTAACGTATGCAATATTGTAATGATTGAATAATATTAACAAATATCGTTGACTTTAATTATAGGTATTTATTATAGTTTCAGCATCATGTTGTGTATGGAGTGTCCTGCACTTACGTCTCACAAAAGTAACAAGTTACAATAAATACTTTATATGCTTAATTAAATGATTATCATTCGACAATATGTATTACTCCTGATGATACGAATCACTATCTACCGTAATGGAGAATAAATATTTATATTATAATGGATTTACCGGTTACCTTTTAAAATATCCGAAGAAAAATACCTGAAAAAATGAACTGTAGTGTACCGAAAGTAAATAGGTCCAGAAAAAGTAATAAATGTAATAAAATAAAAGTAATACAATAAGTATTAATAATTATTAATCAATAAACTTCATGACAAAGTACCTCCACGGGGAAGCCTCTATTCTCTTATATCCTTGTTGTTATTTTTATTATTTTATAAATTAAGCGTATTGTTCAGTATTTTAGAAGAATAAAATTAAAAAAAAAAAATTAATCAATAATACAAAATATATAATTTTTAGTAAACCTGAAACCTATCTTCGGCTACAAGATAAATTTAATTCTTGGTCACTAGCCCTTTTTAAATATGCACTATGTACCTGGTACCTATATATTTATATATGAACCAGGCTTCTATGTAGTGTTTATATATTTATATAATGTACACATGCGTGCGTGCAAATAATAAATCAATAATGCGCGTGAGTAGGTTGATTTGATTTATTGTATGCGGGTAGAAAATCTGAAAATCGCTGATATATGTACCTACGGTGAACAAAATATTTAATTTTTATTCGTGTCGGTATTCAGGCATGATAATAAATCGATAGTCTCGGTCATAATAATATTAATAAAAGATTATGTGTGTAATATTATACGATAAAATTTTCAGAAAGTGTTACTTTTTCAAAATATTACTTTACAATGCCAATCTGTTATTATCTAACTATTACGTTTTGTTGTTGTAACAATTTTTTAAAATTTTTGTGATAATGATAATATTCAAGAGATCAGACAAGCAACATGATTATGCTATTTTTGACTATATTTTCTATAGAAACGGACGTTGATAAGGTAAGTAGGTTTATTCGTTATAGAATATGTTATATGATTGTTTAATGGTATAATACGCACTTAGTTTTTGTGAATCTTACTTTATTAAAGATATTTCAGGTAGATATTGCATTTGATTTGATTATTTCTAAAATGTTCAGAAGTGCATACGGTTCTTTGCCATCATCGTGATAAATATATTTTCTAAACTAACTTACTCTACATGTGTCACATGTATATATTTTATAACTTAACCAATATAAAATTTTAATTTATATTAATATTTAATATTGACAATAAGGGTGTATACCTTAGACTCCAAAAGGAACGAGCTAATTTCGCTTTACAGTTAAGTTGTCTATTTATAGGAAGGTATTTTAAATTTCAAGAAATTATTAAAACACGGTTCATTATACAGCACACTTAAAATCCAACGATTTTTAGGTAGGTATAGTACTATAGTAGATTTTGACGGCATTAATTATTTTGAGGTCGAAATTAATTCTATTGATAAGATTTTGACCTGTAAAAATAAATATAAATATCTCTGGATAAAAGCTTCATTAGTATAACTTAACGATAAATTAATTAAATCATCAAAAATAAAATATATAGAAACTAAATTTTCCCGACTAGTGATACTGTTTATATAAAGTATAACACAACTTTCCTTCTCAGCTTAAGACTAAAATGAACTAGATAGGTATTATAAGTAAATGTTTAAAAATAATATTGGTATCACTTACATTTATTTGTACTTCTTTAGCACATTTAATTAATAACGCAACTATTGTTTTAAAATGTAAATAAAATAGTCAAATCCAATACGTTGTTTACATGTTTTAAAAATATTATTATTTCACTTAATTGCCAAAAGAGTTTATTATATTTGAATTACAATAAAGTATCAAAGATTAATATGAATAAAATAAATTATAACCTAAAGTCCAAAACTCTGTCAACAAAATTATGACAGTTTGTTTAAAGAGTAATATGTTAAAAGTGTTTGAACGAATGTATATGATTTATATACCTATATAGTATTACATATATATGTTTAATGATGTCCATAATAATTCGAACAGTTATAAGCAGTTATATAAGTAATAGGTAACCTGACTTTTATAAATTTAATAAATGTTTCTCGAGTAAGGATGAATAAGGTTGAATTCTTAAATTTATCAATCTTAAAACTAAAAATGTTGGCCATTCAAAAAAAAAAAAAAAAAAATAATAGTTTATTAAAAGTTGAATCATTGAAATAACATTAGTTTAATATTATTTAAGTATCTGTATGGTTGTATCAATGAAAGTAAACAAAAAAATTATTTAATTGGAATTTTTAAATTCCAATTATTAATAAGAAATAATATTTTACTCTTACATTAAATAGAAATGCAACTTTAAGTGTTTTTAAGTTATTAAATGACAAGAAATTTATATTAAACTTTAATTGTGACTTTATTAAAAATGTATGATTGTTATTTTATAGCGAAATGAGTTTGTTTACAAATTGTAATAGTCTTGATTTAATGACATAATGACAATTTTTTTATTATTCTCGTTTGTAAGAAAGAATTATTAAATTGGTATTGATATTTTTACTAAAATTTACATGATGTGCACGATGTTATAACATGTAATAAAAACGATTTACTGAAAACGCCTAACGTTTCACTGATAATTATTAATATTTAGTGTACTTTACTTAAATCGTAACTTACACAAGCAACATTTATTACTTTATAAGTGAATTCACCCGGCCAAGTTCACAGTAAATAAGATTTTAATTCTATTTTGTTGTTTCAAATGTCACAAAATCGTGATACATTTTTATGACATTAAAGATTTATCAGAATAAAATAATACAATAACCTTTAATTCTATAGGTTTTCTATAGTTTATGTATTTATATTAAAATTACATACTCGAATAGGATTGAAACAACAGTTATTATAATATTTTATTTTTTGTTTACCAATACGAGTAGATAAGTAAAATACTTTTCGAACAGGATGTTTGACTTAATCGTTGGCCTGCCGCGATTCCACAAGTTGCTAATTATTTTACAAACTGCAACAAAAAACAACAACTGCTGTAGTTAGTGTTTTTTTTTTTTTTTTTATCTTTTGTTTCCATTTTACACCAAAAATGGTTAACATAAAAATGCCAAGAGCTAATAACAACCGGTAATTATTCGAACTGACAACTACAATTATTCGGCGGCTCATCTATATATAATAAATAATACACCTTATTGAAATTTAGTAGACTTCATGTCTATGCTGTACATTTCAACCGTTTTAAAATGTGGTACTTAAAAGTTTCGTCGAGTTTACTCATAGCAGTGGCATTAATCTGTATGATACAGGTAGGTGAAATATTATGTTTTAAAACACAACTATACGTCAAATAATATTTATTACTACAAAAATTTAAATTTAGTAGATAGGTGGTATAAATAACATATATTGTGTTTATTGTATTACGAATTTTAAACCAGATATTATAATTCAAGGGCGAGACCGATTCAAAGAATGCTAAACATATAACTTAAGTGAGGTACCTAAAAAAATATTTTTTATTCTGTTTCGGGTCAAAAAAGCAACATTAATCTAGATTTTCAAGTCCAAGATAAGCGACTGTCGTGATTGATTAAAAACTTATACAGATTTGTATAAAATATGAACCATTGTTCTCAGAATATGTAACTTAAATAATTAAACAGAATTCAAGATGATTCGATTATATCACATAATCTTATAAAAGAAATAAATATATAAACCATAATTTCCAATAATGTAAACGTTTAGAAAAGAAACTAATTATAAATATAATTACTAATATTAATAGTTTCAAGTATTATTATAATTAGTATCAAGTATGTACTTTTAAATGGATGTGTTAAGATATCTACAAAAATGAAGATCTTAAAACACAAATCAGTTGTACTAAAATTCAAACATCCTAGGTTATATTTTTTTAACTAAAATATATGAATGTTGGACATGCAAAATTCTCAATAAAATGATTTTTAAAAATTGTATATAGAAAGACTTATTAAATATCTTAAATTATCTATCAACACATCCACAAATTATAGTATTAAGAGCGTAAGAGAGTTGATCTAGATAGGTTCTGACGAGTTTTTCATGATTTCACACTTATAATAACTAAAAATGTGTATAAAAATGTATGAAAAAAACAGGATCTATATTATTTATTTTTAACTTTTTGTTTTTTAATTACTACATTTTTTATTTTAGCCATGTTTTATCTGAATAAAATAATAATACTAAGACTAGAAGCATAATTAAAGGTGTAGCCAAAATGAAGGGGTAGCATATAATAGGCAGATTGAAAATAATAAGGGAGAATCACAGTGAAAAGTTATAAATATTTAAATCTCACGTATAAAAAATAATTTTCTACATACTACGTATTTAAAACTAATAATCTATTTAAACAATGTAAAAAATGTTAAAGATCAAAATTTGTTTCTAAGTATGAAGAAGTTAGAAGATCTCCACAAATATAAATATACCTAAATTATACAGCATCTTAAAGTATTACTGGAAACTAAAATATAAAATTATTTAACATTAATAAATAAAACGAAATTATCGATGAGGAATGGAGTGTATACAAATTTATTAAATTATTTTTTTTTTGATTCTGCTACGTAACAATTTTTTTTGTATGTTCATAGTATGTATGTTCTTAATATGTTCATACTAGTGTTTAATATATTTAAATCCTTATTTGTAATTAATGACTTGCTATGTTATCCAGTTAATTTGCTTTTCTTTTAGTTTATTATAATACTATTATAATACTTGCACTAGTAGTAAATAATGATCAGCATGGATTTATAAAGGGAAAATCAACAACGATATATTTATTAATTTTTCAAATATTTATTCTCGATGCTTTTGACTCAGAATGTTGAGTTGACGTAATTTAAATTGATTTTTCTAAAGCCTTCGATAAAGTAAATCATTTCTTTCTCTCTGAAAAACTTCACTCTATTGGAATTCATGATCCAATTTTAGCATGGTTTATTTCATATGTCACTATGTCACTAACAGAAAACAGATTGTCAAAATTAAAAACTTTATTTCGAATCCTTTTAATATTCCATCTGGTGTTCCACAAAGTTCTCATTTAGCTCCTTCGCTTTTTATATTATTTATTAATGATTTAAATTTTAATGACTCTCAAAAACTACTATTTGTTGATGATATGAAATTATTTCGAGAAACAAAGTCATCCTTAGATTCTGTATTGATACAAGACTACTTGAATCGCTTATCAATTTAGTGTAAAAAAACAAATTATTGCTAAATATATGTTGATAAATGTAAAGTAAATAATGTCATTTTTCAGGTCTCATAATCCAGTTATTCATAATTATTTTTTAGAAAATATTTTACTTAATCGGGGGGGGGGGGGGGGTTGAAAATCTAGATTTAGGTATTACGTTTAGTTCTACTTTTACTTTCAATAACTTTATCTGACTACATCTAAAAAATCATCATCTATACTAGGATTCACTAGTAGGATATGTAAGGATTTTACAAACCCCTTTACCTTTAAGATATTATATTTTTCACTGGTACGTTCTATTTTAGAATATAATTCGATTATCTGGTTGCCATCTGTAAATACCCATATCCAATGCCTTAAAGGTATACAAAATCGCTTCCTTCATTTTATATCGTACAATTGCAATGTCCTGCATTAACGTCATACACCATATAAGCCATTATTTAAGCCATTATTATTTTAAATATGAATAGTCTCACAATCAGAAGAAATATAATTGATTCAAAGTTCCTATATTAATTGGTAAATGGTTTCATTAATTCTAGTAAATTATTTAATTATTTAAATTTCTATGTCCCACAGTATCAAACTAGATCTACAAATATTTTTTATACGCAATTATATAAAACTAATTATTTAATAAATACTCCTATCAATAAAATGAAAAAGTTAGCTAATAATATACAGGTAGATTTATTTAATTTAAACGCTATTGAGTTCTTTTATAATTATATTATTCATTGTTACGTATGAATTATGTATTAATATTACACCCCATTTATATTTAATTACTTATTATTATACTTAATTAATTATATACTATTTTATGTATCTATTAATCTCACTCTGTTTAAATGTTATATTACTTTATTTTATCTGTTTCTTTCTAACTGTTTAAATGATTTTGTTATTATGTTTCGATTTAAATCTGTTATTGGGATTTGCACGTTTAAATAAATAAAAAATAAAAAAATAATAATTGATAAATATTTATACAAAAAAATTACTATAAAAAAAAATAAATATAATTTTTTTTTCACGGTAAACCCTTAAAACATTAATTAAAACATAGTTGAATACAGAATACAGTATTCGAATTTTGCGCGAGGTCTCCATGACGTTCCGTGTCGCAACGTTACTATTTTGGAGCGTACCTCAAAGTTGATCTTTGTACCTCCGGAGTGGAGACGGTCTCGCCAAAATCGAGCTTCCAGCTAAATAGTGGTACTCGTCGTTGTTTTTGAGCCATCTAGGCCGTTCGTTGCTCTTCCGCCATTTTGGCATGTTTTGTAAAACTGCCTGCTTTAACTAACGCGACCCGGTACGCCGTTCGCAGTTAATATCGTCAAACTGTTTTTTTGTTCCGTCAACCCGAGCCTCGCTGCTCACGAAGTCGTCGCATACATCCGTTTACGTGATTCAAGTTTCGGCCGTCTGTGTTGATATCACGGCTTATGTTATTTTGTCCATCGCCCGTCCGATTATCGTTGTGCGACCCCGAGTCGTGATCACCAACGTGTCTGCGTAGTGTTCTTTTGCCCATCCGATCAATGCTGTTCGAACTCGCCGATCCTCGTCAGTGTAACTTTGTCATCGCCAGTACGACTTTCGCCGTGCGTTTACACGCGCCCACGTGGTGTCGTTGATCATTTCACCGTTTTCGACGGAAATGCCACTGTCTTACGTCCTACTGACGCTAGTAGTTGTACCATCGTCGTTCCGGGACAAGGCACCATCGCTGCACTATCACCTACTATCAGCCTCGGCGTATCAGGTCGTACACACGCTATTGTTTTGTCAACAGTTACTGTTGTGGATTATTTGTATACGTGAAATTTGTTATACCATTATTATTTTTCTTATATTGATTTCAACCTATTTATTATTTTGCCGATCGGCTTATGATCGTGCGTTATGTGTTATTACTAATCCTAGACCATAATGTATTTTCAATTGCAGAACCTAACAATAAACTGTTATATGTATATATAAATATATTTTTTTTTTCGCCGCAAATTGTGGTTTAACCTTGTAAGGGTATCTCGCATCATTATCATTATAAATTTCCTTATTTCACCCAGTTCCTATTTTAGTACCATATATTACAGTCCACTTTTCCCCTTCCCACAGGGTTATCGACTCGGACGTTAGTATCGTCACATAGGACGGGTTGCGTGTTGACTGCTATCCGTACACACCCACACGCACGCTCGTCGCCGGTTTACGTGTGCAGCCGTTGTACGCACAAACATTTTATAGATAACTTTTTAATGCTGAATCATTACGCCTAACAAATAATCTGCACGACTTACATTTTTATTTATTTTCAGAATGCAATATCAATCACTATAAATCCTCAAGTTACAGAGGATCCGTGGTCAACACTATTAAGTTCTATAGAACAAAATAACTTGAAAAAAATTATAAAACTGTGTAAAACGTCTATTGATAACTTCAACGAAAAATTAGAAAATACGAAAAATTTTGCTAACAAAAAACTGCTTGAACCTAATAAAACAGCGGAAGACATAGCTAAATTAGTAAGTGATGTAAAATTTCAAGTAAAAAATGCATCTGCAGATCTTGTAACTGTAAGAAAGTTAGTACAAAAAACTGCATCACGATTTAAAGACTCATTTAAATCGCTTGTATCATATACTGAATTCGATAGTGAACCTGTAAATAAAGAATTAGAAAATATTAAGAAAATAACTGTTGATAATAAAAAACCATTGGTAAATGGTGTTGTACAGTCATTTGGAAATCGCTACGATTTTGATAAATTGGCTAACAATGTTTTTAAAATATCTTCTGATCAAGAAAAATTAAAAGATAATTATAATGAAAAAAAAAAAAAAGCTAAAATAGAATTAAATACGTTCTGGAATTCTTTATCTAATCATTCAAAAACTGTAAATGATAATGCTTTAAAGGCCTTGAATACTTTCATTGAAGGTATGAAATCTATAAAATCAGTGAAAGAAAAAGTTAAAACTATTGGAGAAAACGCGCTGAATGAAATAAAAGTAGGGGATGATATTAATAAACTTAGAAATTCAGTTGAATTAGCTAAAGCATTGAAATTGAAGTTCGAAGATGAATGGAATCTTGATTCCCGAGAATTAACATACAGTGAGGAACAGAAGAAAGCCAGTCCACAAACAGACGATAATCAGTCTGGCGTCCAGGATAATAAACAAGAAAAATCTAATGAGAGTATTTCTATAAAAGATATAGAACCTGTTTTGCCGAAAACTGAACAAGAAACAAATGAAAATAATAAAACAAATATTCCAACTACCCAAAATGAAAATGAAAAAATTTCTATGGATAACAGCCAAAACTCTGATAAAGCAGTTTCTCCCATTGAGGAAACACAATCAGATCACGAGGGAGAAAGTACAAATGTAACTAAAATTATGGAACCTACAAGTTCAGAAAAAGAGCTTAACCTTACAGATAATAATGTTACTAACAATAAAGATTCCCATATTAAAGAATATCCATTAATTCCGAACACAGAAAAAGAAAATAAAACAGTTATCACTCAACCCGAAGTTTCAAACAATGATCAAAATTCTATTGATGCTGATACAAAATCAAATTCTTCAATTAAAGAAACATCATTAAAACCTGATGTAAATAACAACAAGGTACGTATTTCACCACTTAAAGACTCAAAAAATAATAAAAGAATAAACAGAAGAACAAGTAGGGAAAAACACTTAATACTACCATGGAAAAAACTAATAAAACTAGATGACCCAGAGGTTAGTCAACAATCAATGAAATGCGAAAGTCTATTAAATAATAAAACACCTGACTTTGATAATATAAAGAAAAAAGTTAAAATCTTAATACAAAAAACAAAGAAAAATAAGAACTTACAAAAAATTGAAAATGAAACTCTTAAACAATTTTATGATAAAATGGTTGATACAAACACAAAATTATGTGATTACTTAGTTAATGCAGCAGATGATGTATGTGCTAAATTAACACCAATAAATAATATATATGAAACAAAATTTGAAAATGATCCAAACATTAAACGTATTAAATATTTCATAGGTCAGCAATACGATCCTAATCAGTATATTTTAAAAATTTTAGATGAAGTAAACCATAAAAATGGAATCGGTGGGATAAAAAAGACATCATATTATAAAATGTCAGCAGTAGCAAATAATTTAAAACACGAATTAAAAGAAATGGAAGATGCTGCATTGTACGCAATGAATAAAATCCACGAAGGAAAATTAGCTTCAACTGATTTAAAAAAAAAATTTAATAAGGAAAAGGCATCAAAAGCTTGTTACATAAAAAATATATTACTTAAAAAAGAAAATAATGAAGAAAAAAAGAATAAAGACGAAAATAAGGAAAGAGTAAAAGATAATATAAATGAGAACACTAAAACAGAATCATTAAAACCCGATGTCAATCTGGATTCAATCGATAACATACAGACACCATCAGTTAATGATGATAATGAATTCATTATAAGTAATGAAGAAACGAATGAAACAAATGAACTAACAAATCTTCAATATACAGAAACTGAAATAAGAAAATCGTCAGACAAATCTAAAGCAAAACGTCCTAGGAAACACAAAGGCCCCAAAAAAAGTAAAAAGTTACCTAAAACAAATGATACATACGAACAAAAAGAGGAGAGCAGTTCAAATGAGTCTGAAAAAATAAAATCGGACGAAACTTCAGAAGTAGAGTTACCTGATAAAGATGATGAGAATTCTATTACAGAACCACCTAAAATTTCTAAAACTGAAAAGGATAACCCCAAGAAACCTGAAGAAAGAACTTTGGCAGACGAACATAAAGGGAAACATCGTAGGAAGCCTAAAGGTGCCGATGGCGATAAAAATATATCTGAAACAGATGAAACATTGGAAGACGAAGAAGACGATGGTAATTCTCATGACACTGAAAACATAAGATCGGATGAAAAAACAGAAATAAAATCACCTGATATAGATAATGAGAATTCTATTACGGAACCACATAAACTTTCTGAAACTGAAAAGGATAACCCCAAGAAACCTGAAGAAAGAACGTTGACAGACATACCTAAAGTACGACGTCGTAGGAAGCCTAAAGGACCCGATGGCAATAAAAATATATCTGAAACAGATGAAACATTGGAAAAAGAAGAAGATGATGGTGATTCTCGTGACTCTGAAAACATAAAATCGGATGACAAATCAGAAATAGACTCACCTGATAAAGATGAGGAGAATTCTATTACGGAACCAACTAAAATTTTAGAAACTGAAAATGATATTCCCAAAGAACCTGAAGAAAGAAC